>JALHLI010000004.1:9078299-9253299 GCA_023349425.1 Anthopleura sola
TATGTAGTGTTTAAGAGCTCATGTTTCAGAATGAGGAATAACAAAGTCTCATGCTTGATGGATCCTGGAAAAACAGTTTCTTCCATTTGTGCATGCATTTTTTCATCTTTTAAAAGTTTGCATGCTGTAATTTTTGAAGTTCTGTCTGCTCTCATTACTTTATATTGATTTTTTGTCCCCAGGTGGTGGGCCGGTTTTGAAGCTAAAAAAAAGCGCCAGGGTCAGGGAAATTTTCCTCATTTGATAGCATGCTTTTTACAAATCCCCACGTTGTCCCGGGGTGGGGGTTGGGGTTTTTAGCACTATATATACTATTCCTTTGGAGCTCCGCTTTTAGGCAGTGCCTAAATTTATATATTATTTAATTTATATATAATTGTTTTTCTTTTTTTTTTTTCAATTCCAGCATATACTTCATTCGCTACGTACTGTGCCAGCAAATTTGCCCTTCAGGTCAGTACATCGCGGCTACTGTGCATGATCTACCGAGTAAACTATACAAGCCATTAACTAACACTCCATCTTTGTTCCTTCACAGGGATATTTCGGCACCCTTCGCCTTGAAACATCAAGTCGGAATATTAAAGTTGTGATGATTCAACCTGGCCCTGTTACGACTAATATATTCCCGAATTCTTTCACCACGAAGCCCAATGTTGTAAGTGAGCCTCTGCTATTCTTGCCTCTTCTTCTTTTTCTTTTTTTTTTTTTTTTTTTTTTTGCCACAAAAACGTTCTAATATAAAATAGCGAAAGGACCAGTTCCTTCTGAGAGACGGCGGAGCCACTTTTTTATTCCACACCATAAAAAATACAGCCAATCAGAAAGCAGAACAGACATTTTGCACACTGGTCTTTTAAATAGACCTCATCGGCTTGGGTCTAATGTTGTCCCATTTCAGACCACGTGTCATTCCCCACTAAGAGTATCATTTAATTGTTTAACGGTTGCGCATGAGAAGATACATGAATATGGATACAACTCAAACAAAGAATCTTATTCTCAAGAGAATGATACGTGGTCTGAAATGGGACAACATTACACCCAAGCTGATGAGGTCTATTGTCTGATCTTTGCTCCTTACTTTTTCCCTCTAATTTCCAGACCAGCACCCCCCCCCCCCCCCCCCCATACACTATAAAGTGTGCTCCGCCGTCCCTGCTTCTGTTATTTTGTTCATTAAATAGCCAATCTTTAATGCATAACTTGTAATTTATTCTTTTTTTATTTCCTCTGGCCGTAGACCTTCATAGAAACGTCTGACTACAATCCGGAGAAATTAAAAGCTTTATTTGATTATATGAGCCCAAGCCGTCATGGGTACCTTATGATGGTTGCCATGGTGAATAATCTGAAAGAATCATGGCTTTCTACCCAACCTCTCCTCGTTTATACCTATATGATGCAGTACATGCCTTCTTTCTTCATGTGGTAAGAATTGTGTTTATCTTTACAGCGGTGGCAAAACGAGAAGGGACGAGTTGTTAAGGCTCCCCTCGCCATCTCTCCTTTGAAAAAAATGGAGATGATTCAAATATTGAAAAAATTGAGTAATGAATAAGTATAAGTATAAATGAGATAAGTAATGACTTCACTGACTTGAATAGGGGGACAATTTTCGTTGTCACATTTATAGTTAGATTTAATTACCCATTATGTTTACTTATTAAGCTGTGTTTTCTGTTGTGTTTTAGGCTTCAAGAAAACATCGTGGAGATGCAAGGATTCCGTTAGGATGACAACTAAACTCCCGCAGACAGTAAATATCAACACTAGTACTATAGATATCCCATATTTAGACAAACTCTCCTCCATCCTCTTTCGGCTCACCCCAGAATAGACAGATTTTAAAGAGATTTAATTCAATATAATGGAGCCTCATGACTAAATTAAAACTTTCACCGGAAACGCAAGAGTTTTTCTAAGTTTTTAAAGTCAATTAAGTAAAAAAAAAAAACGAATAATTTTGTTGTTTTTTGACACTTTTGTTTTGTTTTTTGTTTTGTTTTTTTTTTTGTTTTTTTTTTTTCTTTTCTTTTCTTTTCTTTTTTTTTCTTCTTTGCTTCTTTTCTTCTTTGCTTCTTTTCTTCTTTGCTTCTTTGCTTCTTTGCTTCTTTGCTTCTTTGCTTCTTTGCTTCTTTGCTTCTTTGCTTCTTTGCTTCTTTGCTTCTTTGCTTCTTTGCTTCTTTGCTTCTTTGCTTCTTTGCTTCTTTGCTTCTTTGCTTCTTTGCTTCTTTGCTTCTTTGCTTCTTTGCTTCTTTGCTTCTTTGCTTCTTTGCTTCTTTGCTTCTTTGCTTCTTTGCTTCTTTGCTTCTTTGCTTCTTTGCTTCTTTGCTTCTTTGCTTCTTTGCTTCTTTCCTTCTTTGCTTCTTTGCTTCTTTCCTTCTTTGCTTCTTTCCTTCTTTGCTTCTTCGCTTCTTTTCTTCTTTCCTTCTTTCCTTCTTTCTTTCTTTCCTTCTTTCCTTCTTTGCTTCTTTGCTTCTTTCCTTCTTTCCTTCTTTCCTTCTTTCCTTCTTTCCTTCTTTCCTTCTTTCCTTCTTTCCTTCTTTCCTTCTTTCCTTCTTTGCTTCTTTCCTTCTTGCTTTCTTTCATTCTTTTTTTTCTTTTTTTCTTTCAAAGGCAATACCCTAACTTGAGCCGCGAGCATAAAATTCCAAGTTGCATGATCTGAGCATTTTTTAGCGTGTAACATCCCCTCGTGCAACTTATTTTCAAACATAAAAGTTGAGCGAAAAGTTGATTTGGTTTCTACTTTCTCAACAAATTTGCGAAAGTTGCAACGTCAAAAATACAGGTGACATGCTCGCTGCAGTTTGTCTTGAACTTTTTTGCGCGCGGCTTAAGCGGCATTGAAAAAGACTACGTGTAACAGGGGCTTTACTAGCGCTTCTGGGCTCTTTTTGCAATCTCAATTCTGGTTCAGAGTGTTCACGCACAAAGTAATTTAGGACGAGTCTCCGGGGAAAAAATGGAGTAATCCTAATATATTCTTTTGTTTCCCTGGAGCCTCGTCTTGAATTGCATTGTGGGTGATCAGTCAGCAGGAATATCGAAAATGGGTTATTACTTAACCTTCTTAAATACACCATTGTATATTGCACGCCCTTCGTGCAATACATCTACCAACAATACAGTTACGTAACTTCTCGAACAGAACAATGGAATTACATAACTGTTTATCAGTATGACACCCAATGGAAAATACATATTTTGTTGACAAAAAATACCATGTAAGAATATACCCCTTGCAGCACGTCAGAATGCAGCTAAATTTGGAGGGCAAAACAAAAGAATTTCAAACTCCTGAAAATCGAAACCTATTGTGTTGTACTCCAAATTAAGCTGCATTCCGACGTGCTGCAAGGGGTCTATTGGTTTACCTATGGTATAAAAGTCATCCATCAGGCACAAGATTGCTATTCTGAACAACAGTTCAAGGCAAAGAGGACTCAGAAGCTCGCTAAAACCAAGGCATTGTTCATCAAAGATACTGGTAAGCAGAAATAAGCCTTAGTACTTATTACTTTAAATAGTCTGAACTGTGCATGGATTTATCTAAAAAAAAAGACAATATTTTTGTCATTTCTTTCTTATCATGCTATAAAAAAACTCTTCCAACTCTTAAATGCAATTTTACAGACATGGGACGTTTGTGGATAAGGTTCTCTATTCTGTTGGTAGTGGTCTTGCTGATAGAAACTGCGGTAAGTACATAGGATTGATTACTTTTTCTTTCCATCTGTTCTGAACGTTCTTTCTTCGCTTAATTCATTTCCTTCCTTGTTTTCGTTTGCTGATTGTCTGGTCTTCTGTTTCCTCTTCTCTTGTTTTTATCCAACTCTTTTTTTAAAACTCTTTATGACCATACTTAAAAAGTTGAGAGTTTTTAGACCATTTTTTTTAATCTACTAGAACGCAGCTTCCAATTTGAAGTGGGTAAGAGCTTCGAACGGTCGTGTCCCCGCATATCCTGTAGCCGGAGGGGAAGACTTTCCTGGAGAGGTGAGTTTATTTAGTAATTTGTTAAAATAATCGAGTCATCCAATCATCAGAACATTTTCGTTCTTGCTCAATAGTTCAAGATTTTCGGATCGATATAAACAAAAGCATTTAGGAGCAGGTGTAATTCACTGATTGGCTATTGAGCTGCCTTCGGAGCTAGAGGCCCACAATTCAATCCTCAGGATCTCCACGTCTGTTTCGACTTCTCTCTAATCCGTGTAGCTTCAGCTTTGAACGCTCCTAAAATAGAGCACTGATGGAGAGAGAGGGACAAAGTGTGCACCAATCAGCCAATCAGCCACGTAGCTTAGGGAACTACTACTGACGCCAAATATATAGTTACTTTAATTATCTGGCTTTTACTCGAAAAAAAAAAAAATAAATGAAAAATAAAACTCATCCGTGGAAAGAATCAACAAATACCTTTCAGAATAGTTCATATTTCGCCATTGCTGGTGGAAAATATTTCGTTTTGACAAGAGAAAATAGAAAATACTTCGAATTTTTTGCTGGGACAAACATGCAATGCATTGCTTGCCTAGATTCGAAACTATCTGGTCCCATCAAAACGCTCGAGTCTAGACTTCACAGGGTCTTTCGAGATATTAAAAAAAAAATTTCTACCGAGTTTATAAGGAATAAAATGTTCAAAATTACATTAAACCTCAAAGGGATCGGTAGATATTTTGCTGTAGATTCGATTATAACATGATTGATCATGAATAGTAAACTGACTATTATTTCAACGGTTCTACGGATTTTTTTTATGCACCTTTCCGTAGTCTTCCCACAATCCCTTATGATCCCAGCGCGAGCTCGAGGTCAGGGTAAAATTTGCATAAAAATGTATAAAAAATATGCAAATTTTACCCTGACCTCGAGCTCGTGCTGGGATCATAAGGGATTGTGGGAAGACTACGGAAAGGTGCATAGCCGAAAGGTAGGAACGTCATATATGGTACATTGTCTTATTCCTACCAACAAATGTATTTGGTGGTCCATGTGTTAGTACCATACGTGAAGTACCATACAAGGACAGCAACGATTAAATAGTTAATATATATTACGTATGAAGATTAATAAGAATTGAAAAAAAACACCTAAAACCACTTATGCATCTATCAGAATAAGAAAAAAAAACAGTAAGAAAGATATTTGAACAGCTTTACGAGTAAAAGTCATGACCTTTCTTGGTAACATTGTCTGATATGATGAATAGGAATGTTTGAGCCCCAGTTTTTGGCATATGTTAACCGTTTAGTATACACACACTCTTGCAGGTCCTGTACGTGGCCAGAATTCAACTAGAAACTGGTCTCACTCCTGGAAAAATGGATGCATCTAGCGGAATGGGCCACGCAACCTGGGGTGGAAAGGAGCAATTTAATTCCAACTACGAGATCCTAACTAACCCTGAGTGGAGATCGCATTTGGAATGGAAAAAGAGCAGTGGCAACTCTCCCCCTGCTAATGCTGTGATTGGAGGTACTGATAAAGGTAAGTACACATATACCAGTCGCGATCTAAGACAGCAAGCCGTTGTAGGCCCTGTCAGCCCCGTAAGCCGTGTTAGCCGTGCGGGCACTATCAGCTGTGCGAGCCGTTTAGGGTCATTGGGGGCCTCCTATACCGACAGCATTCATCTCTAGACTAGTTATCCGGCTCTCTTAGCTTACTTAGTTCTTACTGTATCTCGAACCGGTAATGCATTGCGATATGACAACTGACCCTGAATAGAAAAAAGGGGAGTGAGAATAACCACAGAGGGCTACTGGCATTGTAAGCTTACACCTGGGGCTTACAAGGATACGCTGTCGCGACCCATTTGAGTACACAAACCAGAGCATGTGTAAAATGTTTAACAGATGAATGGCAAGTATTTAAATGAATGATTGAACAAAATGAAGAAAAACAAAAATGAAAATATGGGACTGGTGCTGCGCAGTCATACAGTTATATAGACACATTAGCAGACAGATATAAGTATATATTTGCTAACCTATCAACAATCCGTTGCATTTTGTAGGCAAACCCCTCTATGTGGCTAGGGTGCTTTACTCGGATGGTCATATGGTCCCAGGTAAAGCTTCTTACAGCCAAGGACTTGTACACTTTGGTTATGGTGGCAAGGAGTATTACGATAGGGAATGGTGGGTGCTGGTTGAACACACCAGCTCAGGGCAAAAGAGGGGGTTCTCCTCTCGCTTTGAATACCCTAATCTACCAGGTGTTACAACCCTGAAGCGAGCTCCCATACGTGATCAGTGAAGTGACGTGATCGCCATGTTAAATACCATGGATTAATCCGCAATTATAACATTTTAAAATAATGTGAGCGGTAAGTTTGTAAGTGCTAGATGCGGGATAAGATAGATAAATAAATCAATGATAATGTTATGAAATAAAAATGCATCACAAAACGTTGGTATCATGTTGCTCTTGTTGATAATGTCATGAGAATTATTTTTTGAAAACTCTGGTCAGGAGATGACGAGTCGATGCAGTTTGCTGAATTCATTTCAGTGAAGTCGTTGGGTCATAAAATAAATAAACCCCCTCTGGCTCACTGGAATATCGGCTGATAATGTCCTTGGATGAGAAATGGTCCTCAAAATATCACATTTGCCCTCGAAGCTTCGCTTCTCGGCCAAATGTTCTTTTTTCGGACCATTTCTCGCCCTCGGACATTATCAGCCGATATCCCAGCTTCCAGGAGGGGTTTATTTACTAAATATTATACCCTAAATATTCATCACAATGCTACAGAAAAAGAGCTTGGGCTGCCTGTGCTTAAACTTTGAACTGGCTTATAGATGTTCAAATCTTGTTGGAAATTATTTTTCTTTATTTTTCTTTCTAAGTGAGGAAAACCAAAATCCTTGGGTTCAATCTTTTCGAAGATTTCTTAATGTTATTCACCTCCCTATTTTGTTAAAAAGGCTCCAAGGACAAAAACATATGAGAATTGTAAGTATAGAAAAAGAAATATAGAATTTTCCAAAAAATCTTCGGTAAAAAATGATTGATTATCAGCTATTAAACTAAGTTTGGATTTTTTGAAATCAGTCATGCTTCGTTACCGGCTGAAAACCGGAAATAAATAGATAAATAAGTAAATCACCAGACTCCACTCGGTACGTTTTGGTGGACACTCTCGGCCGGGACAAGCTCACTACACTGCGTGACCTTGGTTACTGAGCGTGACTGGAATTGGAAACAAGCCAAGATACATGCAGACTTCCTACATGTATGTAAAGCAGTACAACCAACAAGAGACACAATTTTATCTTCAAAATCAAATTTATACCACCTAAATACAAGTCAATATAGTGTGATTCCAGCTAGCATGAAGTATACTGTAGCTGTGCTAGTGGTCTTTGTCTCGTTATTTGGTTATTACTTCTGGTATCATCAAGATGCAGATTTGACTCTTGTCTTTTACGAGAAGTTCGGTCGTGAACCATGTTCTGTTCTTGGTGGTAAAGTAGTGTGGATTACAGGAGCTTCTAGTGGGATTGGTGAATACTTAGCTTATGAATTAGCCCAATGTGGATGTAAACTGGTTCTTTCTGCACGAAGGAAACACGAACTGGAGCGAGTCAGACAAAAATGTGCAGGTCAGACCACGCTATCTCATAATTATGTATAACTGATCAAAAACACACTTGCATGCCAAAATTCCATCGCCAAAATGTTCCTCAACTACTAAACAACATTTGTAAAGACTTTATTCAAAAGCATATAGCAATTTAAGTCCTCTTGAAAGCATATTTTCAAACTATATGAAATTTGAATAGAAGTTTGCTCACTGATGCTAATGACGTCACCACTAACACTAAGGTTGGGCTACCTGTGCGTCTGAAAGGCTCAGTTCAGACTTCGAATTCAACCTTCATAAACGTTTATCAGAAGTACGACGTTTGACAAGTTGTAATTGCTGTCGGGAATTACGACTTTGGATCGACTTTGATTCAAACGACGAACTTTCTCCTAAAATAATGGCCTGCTCATGCGCATTACTGTGTAAAGCCGTTTTCCCGCAAATAATGGTCTGCTCATCCGCAGTAACCAGTTGCATTTGTCATGGCTCGCTTCTCTGAGCTAGTATAGCATGTTTATGAGACGGCAAAAACATCCAAAACACACACACAAAAAAGCCTACTAAAGTTGTTGTAAATGTTTTTCGAAAATCAAAGAAAGATTTCAGTTTTTTGGAAGATGAGCTTATTATTTCGAAAAAACTTACAGCGGTGATGAGAAAATTCTACGCAGAAGCGAGAAAGAAAAAATGGCTCCCTTTGCTAATCTAAGCTATATTTAAACGAATTGATTAATAATCTATTAAAAAAAGTTATTCTTCAGAAAATCACCCGTCATTTGACCAGGAGAAAGACGTCATGATTCTACCGCTGGATTTGGCCAAATTCTCGACCCATAAAGAACTGACAAGCAAGGTGATAAAGCGTTTTGGAAAGGTGAGGATAATGACTTGCTTCAGATATTTAAGAAGAAGAGCAGACTTTGAAAAACATACGAAGAAGATAGGATTTGCTTTGTCTCTATTATAACAGTGCTAGTGCTATCCCTTATTAAGCCGAATTGCGGGCTAAAACGCGATCATTGTTTTGGTTTTCAAAGCGGCACCCTTCGCCTTCACTAATAGACCACAAGTATCTCAGCCAATCAGAGCGCAGAATTTATGATAGACCATTAGAAGGTTTGGACTAAAACTGGTAATCTCGGGGTATCTCCTTCGTGTGCCTGTCACTTCTCAAAATTATTTTGAATGCGATGCTAACATGTGGAACACAAAAGAAATGCCACAAATTCCATCGAGAAAAAGTGTGATTTCTTTTGTGTTTCATGTTAGCCTCACATCCAAGATATATTTGAGAAAGGTGCAATAGAAACAACAAGATTCAAGAAAAACAGAACGAAGCTAACAAAGAATACAATAGGTTTCCAGTACACAGCCGGCGGAGGATCATAAGGCCGGAGCCCATCTCGGGATTTCTCTCATGCTGTACAGTATGTTGCCCAGTTTCGTGACAGTACCAGTTTCGTGACACTTACAAATTAAACTCGTTTTTAGCGACGGCTATTTAATATTTCGGAAAACGAAGAGAACTGAAAGAAAACCGAACTTTCAACTTCGGAATGCATGTTTTGGCGATCTTTTTAAAGAACGTGTTTGTCAAGGAGAAGCCATTTTTGTCAGGTGAGTGGAGTTGTCTCGACGAAAATCTTTGATTTTCACTGCGCAGTTAATTGCCCTGCGCTCGAAAACTAGGCATTAAAGTTGCTTATTCTCAAAGAAACAACTTAAGATTAGTACTTCAAATTTCACAACAAAATAAAGAAAATATATTTTTGATTTGTTTTATCGAATTATTTGTTGCGAATTACTTTGAAAACAATGCATTTTTACAACGTGTCACGTTATAGTATTCACAACCTGAAGTGTCACGAAACTGGGCAACATAGTACTGTAATTATCTTAATTTCACTGATTGATAACCCTAGGAATTGATTTGTTACAGATTGATGTCCTGGTGAACAACGGTGGAGTTTCTCAGACATTTTTAGTAGAAGAAAGTCCATTTGAAGTCGAGAAAATGCTTTTGGACATCAATCTGCTTGGAACGATTTCACTGACTAAAGCTGTTCTACCTCACATGTTAAAGAGACAAGAAGGACAGATCGTGGTTGTAAGCAGCGTCTTTGGAAAATTCGGTAAGGATAGAAGAAAATGCTGTCAACCAAAGATTAGTTCAGCTCATTATAGTACATGATTCTCCATGCAGCCATGAACCTTTTCTGACATAACGAGCATGGTGCATCGTACTCTAGCTCAGTTTGAACTTTTATTTATCATGCCTATATGATTTTGTTTGTACAAATTATATTGATTTTAAATGTTTTTCTTTCTTTTTTTTTTTCTTTTTTTTTTATTCCAGCATATACTCCATTCGCTGCGTACTGTGCCAGCAAATTTGCACTTCAGGTCAGTACATCGCAGCTACCATGCTTTATCTACCGAGCAAACTATACAAGCCATTAACTAACACTCCATCTTTGTTCCTTTACAGGGATATTTTGGCACCCTTCGCCTTGAAACATCAAGTCGGAATATTAAAGTTGTGATAATTCAACCTGGCCCTGTTTTCACTAATATACACCCGAATTCTTTCACCGCGAAGCCCAATGTGGTAAGTGAGCCTCTGCTATTCTTGCTTCTTTTTTTTTTTTTTTTTTTTTTTTTGCCACAAAAAACGTTTTTAGATCAAATAGCGAAAGGACCAGTTCCTTCTAAGAGACGGCGGAGCCACTTTTTTCAGTATCCCACACCATAGAAAATACAGCCATTCATGCAGAAAGCAGAAAAGACGTTTTATATTCGTCGGTATTTCACTCTTCCTTCCTATCATACACTGCGCGTTGAATCTACATATTTGTTTTTTCCGGCACGGTGTGGGATAAAATGATTATACAATGGTTTTTCGTGGCATATTATGGATATCCCACGGTATGCCACTCGGCGCAACCATTGTATTACTAGTATTTACATTTTGCACACTTGTCTTTCAAATTGTCTGATCTTAGCTTTTTCCCTCTAATTTGCAGACCAGCCCCCCCCCCCCCCCCCATACATTATAAAGTGTGCTCCGCCGTCCCTGCTTCTGCTATTTTGTTCATTAAATAGCCAATCTTTAAATTGCATAACTTGTAATCAATTCTTTTTTATTTCCTCCTGCCTTAGACCTTCAAAGAAACGCCTGACTACAATCCGGAGAAAACAAAAGCTTTACTTGGTTATATGAGCCCAAGCCGTCATGGGTACCTTATGATGGTTGCCATGGTGAATAATCTGAAAGAATCATGGCTTTCTACCCAACCTCTCCTCGTTTATACCTATATGATGCAGTACATGCCTTCTTTCTTCATGTGGTAAGAATTTTGAATCGTAATTTACTACGCTTCTCAGTTGAGCTTGGAACGACCGAAGTTTTGTCACGAAGTTTTGTTGTTGAAAAGTACATGTTGTCAGGGGCAACGTCAAAAGCATTCAATAGGAATCAAGCATGATACTGACGTCACCGCGGCGGCAATTAAGCTCGTGGATTTTTCCCACACTTTCCCACACTATACGGTTCAATACTGTTGACGTTGCCCCTAACAACATGTACTTTTCAACAACAAAACTTCGTGACAAAACTTCGGTCGTTCCAAGCTCAACTGAGAAGCGTAGTACAGCAGTGGCAAAACGAGAAGGGACGAGTTGTTACGAACTCCCCCTCTCCCCTCCGCTCCCCCCTAAGCTCGTATCCTTGACACCATGGCATGAGACAATTGGGGCAATAGACCTCATGGGTCAAGGGCACTTGGAACCTTATAGGAAGAGGATATTGGGACTCTTAATTAGGCAGAAGGATCATTGCGATAACGCGATACGAAGGCACGATAGGAACTGAAAACAGGGAACAAAGACATTCGAACTCTGGGGCGATGAAACATCATAACAGTGGGAAACCTGGGAATTACAATGGTATTCTTAATCTGAAATCTGGGAATTGAAAAAATGAAGATGATCAAAATATTGAAAAAATTGAGTAATGAAAAAATAATGAGATAATTAATGACTTCACTGACTTGAATATGGGGACAATTTTCGTTGTCACATTAGATTTAATTACCCATTTTATTTACTTATTAAATTGTGTTTTCTGTTGTGTTTTAGGCTTCAGGAAAACATCTCGGAGATACGAGGATTGCGTTAGGATGACAACTAAACTCCCGCAGTCAGTAAATATTCAACACTAGTACTATATATATAGATTACTTCATAGAAAGTGCGGGGTACGGGGTTATATTCCAATGGGATTTTGTAACACAGGGAGCCTAACATATAATAAATGAATAAATGTACCGGCAATATAGACCATTTGCAAAAATAATTTTCATAGTTTTCATAAATTAAATGCTTACTGAATATTGTGGAATTGTTTTGAACCGTAAGATCACTAGTGAATTAATGGACTTTTCGCGCCAAAATTGCCAGTCGCTGGGGCCCCTGTGGTATTCAAAATGGCGCCTGCTAACAGCCCAAGGAAAAAGCTTTATTTGACAAGTTATTCGGCTTATTTAAGAGATATAGCCAAAGAATCGCAAGGTTAGCACTAAGATTAGGTAAGCAGCAGGCTATTTACTGTGAAACGTGTTTGAATGGCCTCGAAAGTGCGTTGGAAAGCTGCATGTACAGTCTGTACAAGAACCCAGGAAGAATCCTATTTTACGTATAGCGAACGTAAACTATTGCAGAGAAAGTGAAGAAAAAGACTCTACACTTGAAGGTATATTATTGTACATTGAAATTATATTATTACGAATTTAATTTATAAATATTTCGTTTCGTTTCGTTCCGCAAAGTAGACTCCAACATTCCATTTCGTTTCGTTTCGTTTCGTTTCGTTTCGTTTCGTTTCGTTTCGTTTCGTTTCGTTTCGTTTCGCAAAGTAGTGTAAGCCCAATTTTTCTTACTTTTTCTTTAAGACAGGATTTGTCGTGCAAAGTTCTAATCGTTTCAGGTTGATGTTAAATCACAGAGTACGTTTTTCGGTTATTTTAGACCCCGAAATACGTCACAACTTAACAGCCCCATTGTGGAAGGAGGCCGAAAGCTTGGTTCAATTAAATGCAAATATTTAGCACAGATGAAACGACGTACATCTTTGATTAATCTATGACTGCGTACAAACAAGTACTTGATTTAGATTGATTTGTAAAATAGTCTCATTTCTTGCGTCATTTTATGTTGGGATATGTTGGCTGCCCTCAATCGATCAGGTTTGCAGTTTGGAACAAAGTTAAGCATGGATGGGAAAATATTTAGATATAAAAAAATCAACATGGCTTGGTATCCTGGCCCTTTCATTTTTTTCAAAAATAATGCTTAACTTTGTTTCAATTCATATCAGCTATGATTTCGCTTATTTGTGAGTCAATTCGACCAAATGCACGCTTGTTTTTTTAATTTTTTAATGAACTATGACGTCAATCATTGCGTAAGAGAGATGACGTCATCGCGCATATAAAAAAAAATCATCCATTTCACAAATTGATTTTATTTATGAAGAAGTTCTAAAATAAGAAAAACCGTTTAGAGATTTAAATACTTTCCATAGCAATCGTGGCTGGTAAATAGGTAAGTCCCCCCTTAAGGCCCTGTTACACGTAGTCTTTTTGAGCCGCGCGCATAAAATTCCAAGTTGTATGATCTTAGCGTTTTTTAGCGTGTAGCATCCCCTCGCCCCTGTGCAACTTATTTTTTAAACATAAAAGTTGCACGAAAAGTTGATTTGGTTTCTACTTTCTCAACAAATTTCCGAAAGTTGTAACGACAAAAATACGTGACATGCTCGCGTGCAATTTAGACTATTTTGCGCGCGGCTCAAGTTGCATTGAAAAAGACTACGTGTAACAGGGGCTTTACTAGCGCTTCTGGGCTCTTTTTGGAATCTTAGCCTTGTCGGCTTGATTGTTGAGTTTTCTTTTACGAGCCACAATCTCCTTGGCTTTTTTCAGCCTCTTTTCATCCTCGGTGTTCAAAACGAGCTCGTCAGTAACGTACTCTACCATGACCTTCTGTCCTTCTTTTAAAGTCCTGTTACACTGTGCATTTTTTTTCTGCACTAAACTTGCCTCGCAATGCTTTAAAATGTAGCGTTGTAGGTTGCTGAGGTGAGGTGTTACACAGAAACGCGATCTCAGGCAACTTCCAACGTTCATTTACCAAGTTGTCAACAGGAGAGCTTGCGCCATCATTTTCTTCTATAAACTTGTCTAGAAAACCCTCAAGTCTAGCCTGAAGCAGCTTCATCTTGACCATGTCTAATTTTAACTTCTTTTGGATAAAAGAGAAGTCCTCGTAGGAGATAAATAGTGTTCATCGTCGTACATGATGTACTGGTAAACTAAACACATGATACGGGTCTGCGAGCGTGAGTGGAGGAGATATAGCCCACTTTCGATATTCTGGTTGAGTGATCACGCACAAAGTAATTCAAGACGAGTCTACGGGGAAACAATGGAGTAATCCTAATATATTCTTTTGTTTCCCTGGAGCCTCGTCTTGAATTGCATTGTACGTGATCAGTCAGCCAGAATATCGAAAGTGGGCTATTACTCAACCTTCTTAAATGAACCATTGTATATTGCACGCCCTTCGTGCAATACATCTACCAACAATAGAGTTACATAAGTTCTCGAACAGAACAATGGAATTACATAACTGTTTGTCAGTATGACACCCAACGTACCAATGGAGAATACATATTTTGTTGACAAAAATACCAATACTGGACCCCTTGCTGCACGTCGGAATGCAGCTAAATTTGGAGGGCAAAACAAAAGAATTTCAAACTCCTGAAAATCGAAACCTATTGTTTTGTACTCCAAATTAAGCTGCATTCCGACGTGCTGCAAGGGGTCTATTGCTTTACATATGGTATAAAAGTCATCCATCAGACACAAGATTGACATTCTGAACAACAGTTCAAGGCAAGGAGGACTGAGAAGGTCGCTAAAATCAAGGCATTGTTCATCAAAGATACTGGTAAGCAGAAATAAGCCTTAGTAGTTATTACTTTAAATAGTCTGAGCTGTGCATGGATTTATCTAAAGAAAGACCATATTTTTGTCATTTCTTTCTTATCATGCTATAAAAACTCTTCCAACTCTTAAATGCAATTTTACAGACATGGGACGTTTGTGGATAAGGTTCTCTATTCTGTTGGTAGTGGTCTTGCTGATAGAAACTGTGGTAAGTACATAGGATCGAATGATTCGGTTGTCTTTCCATCTGTTCTGCACGTTCTTTCTTCGCTTAATTCATTTCCTTCCTTGTTTTCGTTTGCTGATTGTCTGGTCTTCTGTTTCCTCTTCTCTTGTTTTTATCCAACTCTTGTTTTGGATCTCTTTATGACCATACTTAAAAAGTTGAGAGTTTTTAGACCATTTTTTTTTTTTAAATCTACTAGAACGCAGCTTCCAATTTGAAGTGGGTAAGAGCTTCGAACGGTCGTGTCCCCGCATATCCTGTAGCCGGAGGGGAAGACTTTCCTGGAGAGGTGAGTTTATTCAGTAATTCGTTGAAATAATCGAGTCATCCAAACATCAGAACATTTTCGTTCTTGCTCAATAGTTTAAGGTTTTCGGCTCGATAAACAAAAGCATTTAGGAGCAGGCGTAATTCAATTGGCTTTTGAGCTGCCTTCGGAGCTAGAGGCCCACAATTCGATCCTCGGGATCTCCAATTTCTGTTTCGGCGACTTCTCTCTAATCCATGTAGCTTCAGCTTTGAACGCTCCTAAAACAGAGCACTGATGGAGAGAGAGAGAGAGGGGTAAAGCGTGCACCAATAAGCCACGTAGCTAGGGGAACTACTCATGTACTGAAGTCAAATATATAATTACTTTGATTGCCTATAGAAACGAAACTCAATAGTTAATATTACGTATGAAGATTAATAAAAATTGAAGAAAAAAACACCTAAAACCACTTATGCATCTATCAGAATAAGAAAAAAAAAAAAAAAAAACAGTAAGAAAGATATTTGAACAGCTTTACGAGTAAAAGTCATGACCTTTCTTGATAACATTGTCTGTTACACCAAACGTTTCATGATCATTCTCCTATGTGATCAGTTAAACTGATACAGGAGTTTTCAAGGATAACTGCAAATGTACTCGGCCGCATCTCCACGAAAAGCTTTGGATTTTCAAATAATTTTCGTTATTGTTGTCCCCTTCCCCTAAAAAGATGCAAAGTATTATGGGATATCCAGGTGGTGAATAGGATACAGGGCTTCAAGTGTCCTTATATTTCCTATATCTTTAAAGTTAATTTTTATTTCCTTTTCACCGGTACCAAAGATTATGAGCTTGATGATAATTTTTTCCTTTTTTCTGAATAGAATTATAGGACATTTAAGAACTATATAGGGGAACATAAGGGAACTTAGAAAATAAAATATAGGAAATTTATATAGGGACACTTCAGTGGAGCCCTTAGGATATGATGAATAGGAATGTTTGAGCCCCAGTTTTCGGCATATGTTAACCGTTTATTATACACACACTCTTGCAGGTCCTGTACGTGGCCAGAATTCAACTAGAAACTGGTCTCACTCCTGGAAAAATGGATGCATCTAGTAAAATGGGCCACGCAACCTGGGGTGGAAAGGAGCATTTTAATTCCAACTACGAGATCCTAACTAACCCTGAGTGGAGATCGCATTTGGAATGGAAAAAGAGCAGTGGCAACTCTCCCCCTAATAATGCTGTGATTGGAGGTACTGATAATGGTAAGTACACATGTACCAGTCGCAATCTAAGACAGCAAGCCGTTGTAGACCCTGTCAGCCCCGTAAGCCGTGTTAGCCGTGCGGGCATTATCAGCTGTGCGAGCCGTTTAGGGTCATTGGGGGCCTCCTATACCGACAGCATTCATGTCTAGACTAGTTATCTCTCTTAACTTACTTAGTTCTTACTATATCTCGAACCGGGAATGCATTGCGATACGACAAACCCTGAATAGGAAAATGGGGGGGGGGGGGGGGGGTTGAAAATAACCACAGAGGGCTACTGGCATTGTAAACTTACACCTGGGGCTTACAAGAATATGCTGTCGCGACCCATTTGAGTACACAAACCAGAGCATGTGTAAAATGTTTAACAGATGAATGGCAAGTATTTACATGGACGATTGAACAAATTGAAGAAAAAAAAATGAAAATATGAGACTGGTGCTGCGCAGTCATACAGTTATATAGACACATTAGCAGACAGATATAATGCTGTATATATTTGCTAACCTATCAACAATCTGTTGCATTTTGTAGGCAAACCCCTCTATGTGGCCAGGGCACTTTACTCAGATGGTCACATGGTCCCAGGTAAAGCTTCTTATAGCCAAGGACTCGTACACTTTGGTTATGGTGGCAAGGAGTATTACGATAGGGAATGGTGGGTGCTGGTTGAACACACCAGCTCAGGGCAAAAGAGGGGGTTCTCCTCTCGCTTTGTATACCCTGATTTGCCAGGTGTTACAACCCTGAAGCGAGCTCCCATACGTGATCAGTGAAGTGACGTGATCGTCATGTTAAATACCATGGATTAATCCGCAATTCTAACATTTTAGAATAATGTGAGCTGTAAGTTTGTAAGGGCTACATGCGGGATAAGATAAATAAATAAATCAATGATAATGTTATGAAATAAAAATGCATCACAAAACGTTGGTATCATGTTGCTCTTGTTGATAATGTCATGAGGTTTTGACTAAGATAAAAGCCCAAACAACTTTAGAATTTAGAAGTTGCTTTGAGTGCACATAGATCGGAAAGCATTGCTTCATATTTCGTGCCCTTGAAAATTCTGATTCTCAAGGGAAGTGACTGGTGAATTAAAAAATTGTCTAGGATTTGAACAATGTCAGAACCTCTATATATCTGAGATAAATTTAGATTTTCATTAGAAGGTTTTAGATATTTTGTATACTGACTTTTCTATGATATTCATTATGGACTGCAAGGGGGAAAAATAATAAAATACCCGTTTCCCGAGTCACCGGGATACTAAGGATCTTTTTCTCAGATCAGCTGGTCGTAATTGTCTTTTTTCACATAATCATGATGTGGAACTTCTGATCTGGCATATATATGGAGGGAAAGGCATACTTCCAAAACCCAAAGCTGGTATAACTTCATTCAGTGGACGCTTTTGCATCGAACTTTTTGTAACTTCTCCATGGGATCCTTTTCCTTGTTTTTAAACGAATGCTTATGGAATTTTCACTTTTTGCGGGGTACTGTCGGTTGTGAATTAATGTTAATTGATTAAGACTGTTATGAGATTTTTTATATTCTACGCTTTTCCCAGGTTTTTTTAAAGACATTAACTCCTTTGTAATTTTCTTTTGGTTCAAAAAGAACTCTGAGGAAAATATGCTTCTGTTTGAGTCCGCGGACTCTGAGTTGGAAAGTTTGGGATTGTAAATTTAGTGTTGGTGGGTAAAAACAAACCAGGGTTTATCAGGTCCTGCGTGGCATCTTAAATTACAATCCAACACATACGAAAATATGATATTTGAAAAGAAAATTAGGAAGAAACGAAAGTGTGAAGTGGACGTACAAGTAAGTATAAAGCACTAAAAAGAATCCTTGATCGATCTGGACCGCATATGCATGACATTATTTGGCGTAGATCAAAAATAACGTTCATTTCGTAGTAAGATTGCAAGGTGACGGCAGATAAATATATATACATATAACTTTTCCTAAAAAACTACCCCCCCCCCCCCCCCCCCAATACTTTAAGGCAAAGTTTTATTGCCACGATTATTGCACCGATTTTGCTTCTTGGATTTTAGCATTCTGTTGTTGTTTTTTTTTTTTTTTTAGTTCAGTTTTCTCTTTTCATCCTTCCGTCGCCCCTGTCACAGCCACAATCAAATATCAAATAATCCGGGACGAACCCCGGGACCATTAATTGGCCCTGATCTTTGGGTATCCTGTGGTTAACACAATAGAAGGCTTGGTGGCAAAATTGTCAGATGTAGTGGTTTTCAGTTTTTTTCTTGATTTTCTTTCTCAATTTTTTACTCAATTCTTCGTTATTTCATCATGAAGTATACTGTTGCTGTGCTAGTGGTCTTTGTCTCGTTATTTGGTTATTACTTCTGGTATCATCAAGATGCAGATTTGACTCTTGTCTTTTACGAGAAGTTCGGCCGTGAACCATGTTCTGTTCTTGGTGGTAAAGTAGTGTGGATTACAGGAGCTTCTAGTGGGATTGGTGAATACTTAGCTTATGAATTAGCCCAATGTGGATGTAAACTGGTTCTTTCTGCACGAAGGAAACACGAACTGGAGCGAGTCAGAGATAAGTGTGCAGGTAATTCAGGGGCTCGTTAAAAAAGGCGCGTTAATGGACAAAAGTCCCCTTCATCAGATTTTTTTAAACGTTTTCATGATAAAAGGACATCATACTAGAAGTATAGTGAGCGAATAAAAAATGGGGTCCCGACTTCATTTAGCCGTGAGATTGCATGGAACTTCACCCTTTGGGCAATGCACAATGTTATATAAGCCTGAGGGGGGAGAGGGGTTGGGATTTGACATTCTAGACTTATAAAAAAAGTCAAAATCCACACCCTTGGTACAACAAATGTAAGTCAAGATCTTCCATTCTCCAGGTTATCCAGTTTTAATCTCCCTCTACATAAATTGACTTTTACGATTCTTTGCTTGACTTCAATGAAAACAAATAGGAGTAGGCTCTATGCTTCAATGTTTAAGAATACATTTTATATAGTTTAGGAATTATAGGGACCATAAACGAGAATGGTAGGACATGCTCAATATATAATTCAAAAAATTCTGAACTTCAAATAAAGTATATTGTGCCTTCGCTCACCCTATTCCCCAAACCTCCCGTATACTGCAGTCAAATCTCAAGGGCAGTTCCAGGGGGAGGGTCAGGAGGGTCCAGACCCCCTGTCATACCTAAAGGTTCCATTGTTTATTTTATCCTAAGATTTAGTTTTGCCACAGGCTTGAAGTAAAATGTATGACATATATATTTGGACTTCCCTCTCAATGTTTAATTGGACCCCTTCTCAACAAATTGCTGGATCCGCTCTTGACTCTTTAGCCGGTCCAGATCCCAGGCTGAGTTATTTATGATAGTTTGATTTAGGGATGTGATGATTGCTTTTAAAAGTGTAAATTATGCTGGCAAGCATGAAAGCAAAGCAAATTTTAGACAAAAATGTAAGCAAAATAAACATTTTGCCTGAAATTGCATATCTCAGAATCAAACAGTTTACATGCAGTCTTCTATTGTAATACTCAGATATTGCCCTCCAACACCATCAATCATATGACAAGAATAAAGACATACTAGTTCTCCCAATGGACGTCAAGGAGTTCTCATCCCACAAGAACCTCAGCCAGCAGGTTTTAAGTCATTTTAAACAGATAGATGTACTTGTGAATAATGCTGGGCGTGCTCAAAGGGGTTGGATGAAAAATACTCCATTGGAAGTGGAGCAGGATTTACTGGATCTCAATCTGGTTGGAACAATGTCGTTGACGAAAGCTGTTCTTCCTCATATGCTGGAGAGACAAGCAGGGCAGATTGTTATTGTTAGCAGTGTCAATGGGAAACTTGGTGAGTTGTTGACTGTTTGTATTTGTAGAGTTAAATGGTATTGAAAATTTAAGATATTAATTTAGACTGAGTTGAATAGAGTGACATGGAATGCAACAGAATAGAATACTACACTTCTCAGTTGAGCTTGGAATGACTGAAGTTTTGTCAAAGTTTTAGCGTCTAGCTCTCAATGTTTCTAAGGGCAACAGACTGTGAGAATGACTGCTGATTAGCTGAAATGGTTTCACTGCTTAGATTCAAACTTGTCTTGATAATTCATCCAATGCATGGTGTTTAACAGTTGCCCTTAGAAACATTGAGAGCTAGACGCTAAAACTTTATGATAAAACTTCAGTCGTTCCAAGCTCAACTGAGAAGTGTAATAGAACGTAGAATGGAAAATAATAGAACATAGAAGTCAGAATAGAATGTAATGCAATGCAATAGTAAGAATAGAAAGGAATAAAAAGAATACATAGAAAAGAAATATTGGATCATAACAAATACATGTAATCAACAGAAGCTAAGATGAAGATCATGAGCCAGCACTATGAATGATATGTATTGAGAAATGAAAATTAGCAATTGAAAGGGAGGAGGAAAGAATCATTAGTCATGAAACATTGTTTTGAATATATTTAAGTTCTGTTATTATAATAATTTTATTTTTTCTTTATTCTCAAGGATTCCCTTATGAGGCTACCTATGCAGCTAGCAAATTTGGTCTTCATGTAAGAATATTTTAAATTAAAACATATTTCATTTTAGGGAATACAGTGAGAACAAATTTTGGATTGGAGGTTCTGGCCTCATATTTTACTCCAATTTTTTTCCTTTTTAATTATTATTATTATTTTTTTTTTTTTTTTTGAGAAATAACTAAATAGCACATCATACTGATGTCAGGTGCTCTTTTTTGTGCTTTTTTTTTTTTTCTTTTAAAAAGGGTTATTTTAACAGTCTTCGTATGGAGTTGGCAGGCACAGATATTAATGTACAAGTTGTCTGCCCAGGGCCGGTCAAGTCAAATATAGCAGCTTATGCCATTACTGAGGAAAAAGATAAAGTAAGTTCAGTTTTCATTGTACTCGGTTAACATGTTTGAGTACACATAGCATAAAAGATGTTGGAAGGACAGGTAGCAACATCATGATATCATCATCATCATCATCTTCATCATCATCATCATCATCATCATCATCATCATCATCATCATCATCATCATCTTCATCATCATCATCATCATCATCATCTTCATCATCATCATCATCATCATCATCATCATCATCATCATCATCATCATCATCATCATCATCATCATCATCATCTTCATCATCATCATCATCATCATCATCATCATCATCATCATCATCATCATCGCGGTTTTGGCACACAGGGATCCCAACTGTCAAGATTAGTGTTGTTTCTCGCCACATGGCTCACAGTTTTATTTAATTCAATTAATTTTTTATGTACTAGATAAGAAAAAAAATCTGAGTGTCAACTTGTAGTTTTTAATGCTGTACACTTTGCAGAGTTGGCTGTGCACATGTGCAGTTGTATTGTTATCCACAACTGTATGTGCTTTGTTCTCTAATACACCACAGTTCTTGTTCAACCAAAGCATGCCTGCATTCTATCTATTTAATAATTCTTATTATTGGTTTTGATAGGCATTCAAAGATACTGATGGTTACACTGATTCAGGGAAACGAATGCCAACAGAACGCTGCACCAAACTGATGGCCGTTGGTATGGCTCACAACTTGAATGAAATATGGATTTCCACTCAACCATTTTTGACATTCACATACATGTCTCAGTACATGCCAACTGTATTTGACTGGTAAGAACATTAATGCTAGCTATTAATGGTTTTGAGTGGCATAACATGGAATATCCCACGACTCACATGTAGTTATATGTAGTATATACACAAGCCTTTATAAGGCAAGTGACAATGTATACAAAGAAAATTACACAAGTGACGAGTGGAATGTCCATGGTATGACATGAGAAACCATTTCATAATTATTTTATCCCACACCATAGAAAATACAAAGGAGTACTAGATTCAATGCGCAGCGCATGATGGGAAGGAAGAGTGAAATACTGATGAATATACAACAGCTTTCCTGCTTTCTGATTGGCTGTATTTTCTATGGTGTGGGATAAACTCATATTTGAGTTTCACAGAATAATTATTCTTAATATGCTTATGTATGCTTATGTCAAGTGTGAACCAGCCTTTAGTCTGCACTATGATATATTAGTATAAATACAAAGGTGATTATACAAAATCGCGTGCTCTGATTGGTTTTCTATCTCGGATTATCAGCCGATAATCACCTTTTCAGACAAAATGGCTGTCAGCATGACCGTCGCACTTTTAGAAAATAAAATATTTTCACTTTCAATGTTGTTTCCTTCTTTCTTTAAATTTTTGAAATAATCACCTTTTTATTTATACTAAAACAATTATTCACCTCAGGCTCAGTGATTATTGATGAATATTTACAGAGCCGGGAGTCTTCGAGCTGCGAGGTAAATATTCATCGATAATCACTGAGCCTGAGGTGAATAATTGTTTTAGTATAAATAAAAAGGTGATTATTTCAAAAAAGAAAAAAGGAATAATCGGCGAATAATTGCTAAATATTCTTTCAAAAAAGTGTAATATTATCTCTTATTTTTTACGTGATTTTCTTTTAGAAATTTCCATAATACACCCAATATATTGATATATTTGAATATTGCAGAATTTTTGCAAATTACTGTACTAATATAAAGAATATAAAACAGCAAGCATGTCTTTATACTGTGATATAAGCATGCTGGGAACCGTAGAGCAAGAGAGAGGTGTGGTGTAGCCGAGCTGTTAATACATCTCACCACTGTGGTCATAGTTTGAGTTACTTGATAGTTAATTTTGATGCAGTAATCAGTGAATTTGCCATTTTTAGGTACAGTAAAGAAAGGTTTGTTGAAATAATGAAAGCTGTATTTATGAAGTCTTGAGGTAAGAGATAAGTATGCTACACCTAATTGCCTTAATCGCCATCATCACCATCCTCCTCCTCCTCTTTATCCTGCTCCTCTTGCTACTCCTACTTCTACTCCTACTCCTCCTCATCATCCTCCTCCTCATCCTCCTCCTCTTGCTACTTCTACTCCTCATCCTCATCCTCATCCTCATCCTCATCCTCATCCTCATCCTCATCCTCATCCTCATCCTCATCCTCATCCTCTTGCTACTTCTACTCCTACTCCTCATCCTCATCCTCATCCTCATCCTCATCCCCAGGGATGCTCGCAGTCCCTTTTAGGGGTTGAAATCGAGGTTTCGGTCCCGCTTAGGGTGTTATGAACGAGAATGCCCACCAGCTGAGTTTTGTGGTCCCTTTTAGGGGTTTTAAAATAAACAGCAACAACAATGCTTCTTTTCAACGATGTTTATTTTATATCAATGACCTTCAGTTAACGATTTGTATATGACGACGTCGTCATAAACCCATACGAGCAGAAGGTGTTTGATGTTAATAAATTAAATCGAGAAACCCAGCCTTGGATACGCTTTTGCTTGGTCCCTCTTAGGGGTAGAATTTTATCCCTGCCACGCCCATAAACTGACAACACAGGTCCCTTTTAAGGTCCATTTTTAAGATTTTCGGCGAGCATCCCCACCCTCTTTCAATAGGGAGTCCCCCCCCCCCCCCCCGGGTCCTCATCCTCATCCTCATCCTCATCCTCATCCTCATCCTCATCCTCATCCTCATCCTCATCCTCATCCTCATCCTCATCCTCATCCTCATCCTCATCCTCATCCTCATCCTCATCCTCATCCTCATCCTCATCCTCATCCTCATCCTCATCCTCATCCTCATCCCCATCCCCATCCTCATCCTCATCCTCATCCTCATCCTCATCCTCATCCTCATCCTCATCCTCATCCTCATCCCCATCCCCATCCTCATCCTCATCCTCATCCTCATCCTCATCCTCATCCTCATCCTCATCCTCATCCTCATCCTCATCCTCATCCTCATCCTCATCCTCATCCTCATCCTCATCCTCATCCTCATCCTCATCCCCATCCCCATCCTCATCCTCATCCTCATCCTCATCCTCATCCTCATCCTCATCCTCATCCTCATCCTCATCCTCATCCTCATCCTCATCCTCATCTAAGAAAGATGCTTTTACATACACTCATATCATTCCCTAGCTTTATAGATATTTAGGGTTTCTGTATATTTCTTCAATGACAGGTTATATTCCAGTTTTGTCTGGGAGGTATTATCTGTGCAGTGCTTATTTCTGACAAGTCCCTTAGGTGTACTTTATTTTATTTTAAAGTATTGCTTAGGTTTTGCTTTATTTGTTATTTCAATTTTTTTATTTCTTTAATTTTGTTTTTTCTATTTTCCTTTACAGAATAACAGTTTCAAAATGTGTGTATTCATTTTTTTTTGTCACTCTCTTACAAAATGAAGTAGTGCATAGTTGATGATATTAATCTTAGTATTGTAAAGAATGGCCTGAAACCAGGTGAATGGATATTTATCGATGTAACAATATTTGTTGAAGAAAAAATATTTGTATAATGATCATCCGGGTGAATGTAGAGAGCACCGACCCTATCTAGACGCGCTCTAATCAGACCTACACCGCCAATTACGCAACACCAGGTAATTGTGCTATTGTGTATCGTGGCAGTATAGATATGACGTATCTGACTTTATCCTTCACTTGACTCTGAAGATGAATTCCGCTCAGGTTGTCTTATCGTCAGTCACATCAAACAGTCCTTCTCAGGACTACATCCACCCGGATGATCATAATACAAATATTGTTTCGTCGAGAAATATTAATCTTAGTATTCATAATTATATTCAATACTGCAATAGCAAGTCTCGCCGCGGCTGTTCAGGCTTTTATCTTAATACACCGCGCTTCAGAACTAGTCTGTTTCGCGATTAATTTTTCATGCGCTTGACAAACTTATGAAATGCTAGTGAGGTTGTTGATATTTTGTATGAAATTAGTATGATATTCATCATTTAGTGGAAAAATAAAAAAAAGAATTAGCCGTTTCTGGAGTCTTCTATTCGCGGGTGAAAGAGAGCCAGGTGTTCAGAAGCTTTGTGAAAGAGCATAAGTATTAGAATAAGGCTTTAGTTTTTGGGAGAAGCCATTGAAACGTTGGCATTTGTTTTTCATTAATTGACAATAAACACTTCGCATTAAGTAACGAAATTGAGTTTAAAACTTCAAACAATCTCGAATCTTCGTAATAGACTTTGTACACGTCTTAAGTCAGTGGAAACGTGCAGAAACACAAACGAGTGGCA
The DNA here is from genome assembly GCA_023349425.1 of Anthopleura sola. Taxonomy (NCBI): domain Eukaryota; kingdom Metazoa; phylum Cnidaria; class Anthozoa; order Actiniaria; family Actiniidae; genus Anthopleura; species Anthopleura sola. The sequence goes on from JALHLI010000004.1 coordinate 9,103,864, forward strand.
ATGGAAGAGAATCGTTACTCCTGTGGACCGTTTAACATGTGGTACGAACACAGATATCCGTTGTACGATATAGTAGTGTTCACACAGAGTGTAGACTTCATTTTACTGGTACCTACATTCATTTTGAACTTGGTTATTCTGGTTACAATTTGGCGAACATCTTCGTTGCATTCGCCTTCAAATGTCTTTTTGTTTAACCTTGCCATCTCGGATTTTGCCGTTGCTATCTTGGCAACACCTTTTGTTTTTGCCTGGAAGTATGAAGAGTTCTATGGCACGAATAATCGAACTACATGTTTCTTGGCTTACACTGCTTGTATCCTATCAAGCATATTCGCCGCAGTATCGTTCCTAACTATTGCAGCTGCCATCGTTGACCGTTACCTTGCTTTGAAGTTACATCTAAGATATGTTTCCATAGTGACAACATATCGTGTCATCTTGGTCTGTGTATTACAGTGGGTTATATCTATTGCTATCTCACTTCTTCTTCTGGTCAGCCAGTCTGCTTTAAACTACGTCCTTACACCAGGTGCGCTTCTTATCATTGGGATTATGATTTTTTGTTACTTGAAAATATTCTTCATCATTCGACACCACCATAACCAGATACATAGTCAGATCAGTAATAACGATGTAGCATCCTTGACCCATAATCTACGCTACAAAAAGTCTGTCATCAATCTGTTTTATGTTTTAATTTTGTTTTTATTGTTTTATGCACCGTACATTATTGTTCTCATCGTTTATGAAGTTCATGGTGTTTCGGTTTCTCTTCTTCAAGCCTGGGCTTCTTCAGTCATGGCGGCATTTGCAAACTCAGCTCTCAATCCTGTTGTTTACTGCTGGAGACTAAGAGACATCCGCCATGCTGTTAGGGAAACCTGTGCATACATTAAAACTAAAGTCAGATGTAATAGTTAAATTGCAGGGGCGTAGCGAGCCCTAGGATCTGGGGGAGGGGGTGTGGACACCGAAGCAAAAAAAAAAAAAAAAAAAAAAAAAACACACACACATACACACACCAAAATCGCAGAAGCAAAAGAAAAAGGGGGGGGACGCAATAATTGCAGTTAAAATTAAAAGAAAGTGAGCAAAATCGACTGCCCCCTCTCCACGCCACTGATGAATTATCTGGTCTTTATCTTCTTCAAACATTTCCTTGGCAAGAGTAACTCGGATTTTTTAACTGACCAAACAAAAAAGGAAAAAGAAAGTGCGGTGATTATGTGACCTCCTAAATAGATGTGACAGCCAGGACCTACCTTGGCACAATATTATGCTTGTAGGGAATGCTTTGTATTTGAGTTTTATATTTTTCAATCTGAATTCTGGTTGAGTGATCACGCACAAAGTAATTTAGGACGAGTCTCCGGGAAAAAATGGAGTAATCCTAATTTTATCTTTTGTTTCCCCGGAGCCTTGTCTTGAATTGCATTGTGCGTGATCAGTCAGCAGGAATATCGAAAATGGGCTATTACTCAACCTTCTTAAATACACCATTGTATATTGCACTTCCTTCGTGCAATACATCTACCAACAATACAGTTACGTAACTTCTCGAACAGAACAATGGAATTACATAACTGTTTATCAGTATGACACCCAATGTACCAATGGAAAATACATATTTTGTTGACAAAACTACCATGTAAGAATATACCCCTTGCAGCACGTAGGAATGCAGCTAAATTTGGAGGGCAAAACAAAAGAATTTCAAACTCCTGAAAATCGAAACCTATTGTGTTGTACTCCAAATTAAGCTGCATTCCGACGTGCTGCAAGGGGTCTATTGGTTTACCTATGGTATAAAAGTCATCCATCAGGCACAAGATTGCTATTCTGAACAACAGTTCAAGGCAAAGAGGACTGAGAAGGTCGCTAAAACCAAGGCATTGTTCATCAAAGATACTGGTAAGCAGAAATAAGCCTTAGTACTTATTACTTTAAATAGTCTGAATTGTGCATGGATTTATCTAGAAAAAAAAAGACAATATTTTTGTCATTCATGCTATAAAAAACTCTTCCAACTCTTAAATTCAATTTTACAGACATGGGACGTTTGTGGATAAGGTTCTCTATTCTGTTGGTAGTGGCCTTGCTGATAGAAACTGTGGTAAGTACATAGGATTGAATGATGTTTCTTTCCATCTGTTCTGAACGTTCTTTCTTCGCTTAACTCATTTCCTTCCTTGTTTTTGCTTGCTGATTGCTTGATCTTCCGTTTCCTCTTCTCTTGTTTTTATCCAACTCTTTTTTTTAAATCTCTTTATGTTCACTCTTAAAAAGTTGAGAGTTTTTAGACCAATTTTTTAAATCTACCAGAACGCAGCTTCCAATTTGAAGTGGGTAAGAGCTTCGAACGGTCGTGTCCCCGCATATCCTGTAGCCGGAGGGGAAGACTTTCCTGGAGAGGTGAGTTTATTCAGTAATTCGTTGAAATAATCGAGTCATCCAAACATCAGAACATTTTCGTTCTTGCTCAATAGTTTAAGGTTTTCGGCTCGATAAACAAAAGCATTTAGGAGCAGGCGTAATTCAATTGGCTTTTGAGCTGCCTTCGGAGCTAGAGGCCCACAATTCGATCCTCGGGATCTCCAATTTCTGTTTCGGCGACTTCTCTCTAATCCATGTAGCTTCAGCTTTGAACGCTCCTAAAACAGAGCACTGATGGAGAGAGAGGGGCTAAGCGTGCACCAATAAGCCACGTAGCTAGGGGAACTACTCATGTACTGAAGTCAAATATATAATTACTTTGATTGCCTATAGAAACGAAACTCAATAGTTAATATTACGTATGAAGATTAATAAAAATTGAAGAAAAAAACACCTAAAACCACTTATGCATCTATCAGAATAAGAAAAAAAAGACAGTAAGAAAGATATTTGAACAGCTTTACGAGTAAAAGTCATGACCTTTCTTGGTAACATTGTCTGTTACACCAAACGTTTCATGATCATTATATTCTCCTATGTGATCAGTTAAACTGATACAGGAGTTTTCACTGAAGGATAACAGCAAATGTACTTGGCCGCATCTCCACGAAAAGCTTTGGATTTTCAAATAATTTTCGTTATTGTTGCCCCCTTCCCCTAAAAAAATGCAAAGTATTATGGGATATCCAGGTGGTGAATAGGATACAGGGCTTCAAGTGTCCCTATATTTTTTTTTTAAGTTAATTTTTTATTTCCCTTTCACCGGTACCAAAGTTTATGAGCTTGATGATATTGTTTTTTCCTTTTCTTTTCTGAATAAAATTATAGGACATTTAAGAACTATATAGGGGAACTTAGAAAATAAAATATAGGAAATATAGGGGCACTATGAAGCCCTTAGGATATGATGAATAGGAATGTTTGAGCCCCAGTTTTCGGCATAATTGTATTTTAACCGTTTAGTATACACACACTCTTGCAGGTCCTGTACGTGGCCAGAATTCAACTAGAATCTGGTCTCACTCCTGGAAAAATGGATGCATCTAGCAAAATGGGCCACGCAACCTGGGGTGGAAAGGAGCATTTTAATTCCAACTACGAGATCCTAACTAACCCTGAGTGGAGATCGCATTTGGAATGGAAAAAGAGCAGTGGCAAATCTCCCCCTGCTAATGCTGTGATTGGAGGTACTGATAAAGGTAAGTACACATATACCAGTCGCGATCTAAGACAGCAAGCCGTTGTAGGCCCTGTCAGCCCCGTAAGCCGTGTTAGCCGTGCGGGCATTATCAGCCGTGCGAGCCGTTTAGGGTCATTGGGGCCTCCTATACCGACAGCATTCATCTCTAGACTAGTTATCTGTCTTAACTTACTTAGTTCTTACTATATCTCGAACCGGGAATGCATTGCGATACGACAAACCCTGAATAGGAAAATGGGGGGGGGGGGGGGGGGGGGGGTTGAAAATAACCATAGAGGGCTACTGACATTGTAAGCTTACACCTAAGGTTTACAAGACTATGCTGCCGCGACCCATTTGAGTACACAAACCAGAGCATGTGTAAAATGTTTAACAGATGAATGGCAAGTATTTACATGGACGATTGAACAAATTGAAAAAAAAAATAAAAAAAAAAAATGAAAATATGGGACTGGTGCTGCGTAGTCATACAGTTATATAGACACATTAGCAGACAGATATAATGCTGTATATATTTGCTAACCTATCAACAATCCGTTGTATTTTGTAGGCACGCCCCTCTATGTGGCCAGGGCACTTTACTCAGATGGTCACATGGTCCCAGGTAAAGCTTCTTATAGCCAAGGACTCGTACACTTTGGTTATGGTGGCAAGGAGTATTACGATAGGGAATGGTGGGTGCTGGTTGAACACACCAGGTCAAGGCAAAAGAGGGGGTTCTCCTCTCGCTTTGTATACCCTAATCTACCAGGTGTTACAACCCTGAAGCGAGCTCCCATACGTGATCAGTGAAGTGACGTGATCGCCATGTTAAATACCATGGATTAATCCGCAATCATAGCATTTTAAAATAATGTGAGCTGTAAGTTTGTAAGTGCTAGATGCGGGATAAGATAAATAAATAAATCAATGATAATGTTATGAAATAAAAATGCATCACAAAACGTTGGTATCATGTTGCTCTTGTTGATAATGTCATGAGGTTTTGACTAAGATAAAAGCCCAAACAACTTTAGAATTTAGAAGTTGCTTTGAGTGCACATAGATCGGAAAGCATTGCTTCATATTTCGTGCCCTTGAAAATTCTGATTCTCAAGGGAAGTGACTGGTGAATTAAAAAATTGTCTAGGATTTGAACAATGTCAGAACCTCTATATATCTGAGATAAATTTAGATTTTCATTAGAAGGTTTTAGATATTTTGTATACTGACTTTTCTATGATATTCATTATGGACTGCAAGGGGGAAAAATAATAAAATACCCGTTTCCCGAGTCACCGGGATACTAAGGATCTTTTTCTCAGATCAGCTGGTCGTAATTGTCTTTTTTCACATAATCATGATGTGGAACTTCTGATCTGGCATATATATGGAGGGAAAGGCATACTTCCAAAACCCAAAGCTGGTATAACTTCATTCAGTGGACGCTTTTGCATCGAACTTTTTGTAACTTCTCCATGGGATCCTTTTCCTTGTTTTTAAACGAATGCTTATGGAATTTTCACTTTTTGCGGGGTACTGTCGGTTGTGAATTAATGTTAATTGATTAAGACTGTTATGAGATTTTTTATATTCTACGCTTTTCCCAGGTTTTTTTAAAGACATTAACTCCTTTGTAATTTTCTTTTGGTTCAAAAAGAACTCTGAGGAAAATATGCTTCTGTTTGAGTTTGCAGACTCTGAGTTGGAAAGTTTGGGATTGTAAATTTAGTGTTGGTGGGTAAAAACAAACCAGGGTTTATCAGGTCCTGCGTGGCATCTTAAATTACAATCCAACACATACGAAAATATGATATTTGAAAAGAAAATTAGGAAGAAACGAAAGTGTGAAGTGGACGTACAAGTAAGTATAAAGCACTAAAAAGAATCCTTGATCGATCTGGACCGCATATGCATGACATTATTTGGCGTAGATCAAAAATAACGTTCATTTCGTAGTAAGATTGCAAGGTGACGGCAGATAAATATATATACATATAACTTTTCCTAAAAAACTATCCCCCCCCCCCCCCCAAAAAAAAAACAAAACTTTAAGGCAAAGTTTTATTGCCACGATTATTGCACCGATTTTGCTTCTTGGATTTTAGCATTCTGTTGTTGTTGTTGTTGTTTTTTAGTTCAGTTTTCTCTTTTCATCCTTCCGCCGCCCCTGTCACAGCCACAATCAAATAATCCGGGACCATTGGCCCTGATCTTTGGGTATCCTGTGGTTAACACAATAGAAGGCTTGGTGGCAAAATTGTCAGATGTAGTGGTTTTCAGTTTTTTTTTCTTGATTTTCTTTCTCAATTTTTTACTCAATTCTTCGTTATTTCATCATGAAGTATACTGTAGCTGTGCTAGTGGTCTTTGTCTCGTTATTTGGTTATTACTTCTGGTATCATCAAGATGCAGATTTGACTCTTGTCTTTTACGAGAAGTTCGGTCGTGAACCATGTTCTGTTCTTGGTGGTAAAGTAGTGTGGATTACAGGAGCTTCTAGTGGGATTGGTGAATACTTAGCTTATGAATTAGCCCAATGTGGATGTAAACTGGTTCTTTCTGCACGAAGGAAACACGAACTGGAGCGAGTCAGAGATAAGTGTGCAGGTAATTCAGGGGCTCGTTAAAAAAGGCGCGTTAATGGACAAAAGTCCCCATCAGATTTTTTTAAACATTTTCATGATAAAAGGACATCATACTAGAAGTAAAGTGAGGAAATAAAAAATGGGGTCCCGACTTCATTTAGCCGTGAGATTGCATGGAACTTCACCCTTTGGGCAATGCACAATGTTAAGCCTGAGGGGGGAGAGGGGTTGGGATTTGACATTCTAGACTTATAAAAAAAGCCAAAATCCACACCCTTGGTACAACAATTACAACAAATGTAAGTCAAGATCTTCCATTCTCCAGGTTATCCAGTTTTAATCTCCCTCTACAAAAATCGACTTTTACGATTCTTTGCTTGACTAGCTTCAATGAAAACAAATAGGCTCTATGCTTCAATGTTTAAGAATACATTTTATATAGTTTAGGAATTATAGGAACCATAAACGAGAATGGTAGGATATGCTCTATATGTAATTCAAATAATTTTGAACTTCAAATAAAGTATATTGTGACAGTGCCTTCAACCTCCCCTTATCCTGCAGTCAAATCTAAAGGGCAGTTCCAGGGGAGGGTCAGGGGGGTCCAGACCCCTGTCATACCTGAGGTTCCATTGTTTTTCTATCCTAAAATTTAGTTTTGCCACAAGTTTGAAGTAAATTTTGTATACATTTGGACCTCCCATTCAATGTTTGGTCCCCTCTCAACAAATTGCTGGACCCACCCTTGAATCTTTATAGCCGTTCCATATCCCAGGCTAAGTTATTTACAATAGTTTAATTTAGGGATGTGATGATTGCTGATAAAAGTGTATATTACACAGGCAAGCATAGAGGCAAAGCAAATGTTAGACAAAAATGCAAACAAAAAATCAAACAGTTTACATGCAGTCTTATATTATATTACTCAGATATTGCCCTTCAACACCATCAATCATATGACAAGAATAAAGACATACTAGTTCTCCCGATGGATGTCAAGGAGTTCTCATCCCACGGGAACCTCAGCCAGCAGGTTTTAAGTCATTTTAAACAGATAGATGTACTTGTGAATAATGCAGGGCGTTCTCAAAGGGGTTGGATGAAAAATACTCCATTGGAAGTGGAGCAGGATTTATTGGATCTCAATCTGGTTGGACCAATGTCGTTGACGAAAGCTGTTCTTCCTCATATGCTGGAGAGACAAGCAGGGCAGATTGTTATTGTTAGCAGTGTCAATGGGAAACTTGGTGAGTTGCAATTGTTTACTGCTTGTATTGTAGAGTTAAATGGAATTCATAATTATATAAGATTATAGACTGCTCGAGTTGAATAGAGTGACATGGAATGCAACAGAGTAGAATACTACACTTCTCAGTTGAGCTTGGAATGACTGAAGTTTTGTCAAAGTTTTAGCGTCTAGCTCTCAATGTTTCTAAGGGCAACAGACTGTGAGAATGACTGCTGATTAGCTGAATTGGTTTCACTGCTTGGATTCAAACTTGTCAAATTCATCCACAGTGTTTAGCAGTTGCCCTTAGAAACATTGAGAGCTAGACGCTAAAACTTTGAGCTTAATAGAACGTAGAATGTAGAATTGAAAAAAATAGAACGTAGAAGTCGGAATAGAAAGTAATGCAATGCAATAGTAAGAATAGAAAGGAATAAAAAAGAATACATAGAAAAAAATATTGGGTCATCATAAATACATGTAATCAACAGAAGCTAAGATGAAGATCATGAGCCAGCACTATGAATGATATGTATTGAGAAATAAAAATTAGTAATTGAAAGGGAGGAGGAAAGAATCATTAGTCATGAAATATTGTTTTGAATATATTTAAGTTCAATAATAATAATATTTCTATTTTTTTCTTTCTTCTCAAGGATTCCCTTATGAGGCTACCTATGCAGCTAGCAAATTTGGTCTTCATGTAAGAATATTTTAAATTAAAACATATTTCATTTTAGGGAATACAGTGAGAGCAAATTTTGGATTGGAGGTTCTGGCCTCATATTTTACTCCAATTTTTTTCCTTATTTACTGATGTCAGGTGCTCTTTTTTTGTGCTTTTTTTTCCTTTTAAAAAGGGTTATTTTAACAGTCTTCGTATGGAGTTGGCAGGCACAGATATAAATGTACAAGTTGTCTGTCCAGGGCCGGTCAAGTCAAATATAGCAGCTTATGCCATTACTGAGGAAAAAGATAAAGTAAGTTCAGCTTTCATTGTACTTGGTTAACATGTTTGAGTACACATAGCATAAAAGATTTTGGAAGGACAGGTAGCAACATCATGATATCATCATCATCATCATCATCATCATCATCATCATCATCATCATCATCATCATCATCATCATCATCATCATCATCATCATCATCATCATCATCATCATCATCATCATCATCATCATCATCATCATCATCATCATCATCATCATCATCATTACGGTTCTGGCACACAGGGATCCCAACTGTCAAGATTAGTGTTGTTTCTCGCCACATGGCTCACAGTTTTATTTAATTCAATTAATTTTTTTATGTACTAGATAAGAAAAAAATCTGAGTGTCAACTTGTAGTTTTTAATGCTGTACACTTTGCAGAGTTTGCTGTGCACATGTGCAGTTGTATTGTTATCCACAACTGTATGTGCTTTGTTCTCTAATACACCACAGTTCTTGTACAACCAAAGCATGCCTGCATTCTATCTATTTAATAATTCTTATTATTGGTTTTGATAGGCATTCAAAGATACTGATGGTTACACTGATCCAGGGAAGCGAATGCCAACAGAACGCTGCACCAAATTGATGGCCGTTGGTATGGCTCACAACTTGAATGAAATATGGATTTCCACTCAACCACTTTTGACATTCACATACATGTCTCAGTACATGCCAACTGTATTTGACTGGTAAGAACATTAATGCTAGCTATTAATGGTTTTGAGTGGCATAACATGGAATATCCCACGACTCACATGTAGTTATATGTAGTATATACACAAGCCTTTATATGGCAAGTGACAATGTATACAAAGAAAATTACACAAGTGACGAGTGGAATGTCCATGGTATGACATGAGAAACCATTTTATAATCATTTTATCCCACACCATAGAAAATACAAAGGAGTAGATTCAATGCACAGTGCATGATGGGAAGGAAGAGTGAAATACTGATGAATATACAACAGCTTTCTTGCTTTCTGATTGGCTGTATTTTCTATGGTGTGGGATAAACTCATATTTGAGTTTCACAGAATAATTATTCTTAATATGCTTATGTATGCTTATGTCAAGTGTGAACCAGCCTTTAGTCTGCACTATGATATAATATTCTTTCAAAAAAGTGGAATATTATCTCTAATCATATCCATTTTGAAATCATTAGCAAATCCTGCAATCTGATTGGCTACAAAGTGTGCGATTTAAGCATTAATCATATTCATTTTGAAATCATTAGCAAATCCTGCAATCTGATTGGCTACAAAGTGTGCGATTTAAGCATTAATTGCACTATTTTGAATCATTAATTGCATCATTTTGTCAACCAATCACTTTTGAAGCTACATATAACTGTTGAGTATTTGAATATATTAAGTTTCAAAATGGAAATGATTAATAGGTAATAGAACTGAGTGTCTTGCAATTTTGGGCAGAAATCACACTCGTGATTAACAAATTGCACTCCCGCTGCGTGGTCGTGCAATTTTGTAATCACTCTTGCGATTTCAGCCCAAATGGCACTCAACTCAGTTCTATTACCATTATTTATTATTTACGTGATTTTCTTTTAGAAATTACCCATAATACACCCAATATATTGATATATTTGAATATTGCAGAAGTTTTGCAAATTACTTTAATATAAAGAATATAAAACAGCAAGCATGTCTTTATACTGTGATATAAGCACGCTGCGAACCGTAGAGCAAGAGAGAGGTGTGGTGTAGCCGAGCTGTTAATACATCTCACCACTTTGGTCATAGTTTGAGTTACTTGATAGTTAAAATTGATGCAGTAATCAGTGAATTTGCCATTTTTAGGTACAGTAAAGAAAGGTTTGTTGAAATAATGAAAGCTGTATTTATGAAGTCTTGAGGTAAGAGATAAGTATACTACACCTAATTGCCTTAATCGCCATCATCACCATCCTCCTCCTCTTTATCCTCCTCATCTCATCCTCATCCTCATCCTCATCCTCTTTATCCTCCTCCTCATCTCATCATCATCATCATCCTCATCCTCTTTATCCTCCTCCTCATCTCATCATCATCATCATCCTCATCCTCTTTATCCTCCTCCTCATCTCATCCTCATCCTCATCATCATCCTCATCCTCTTTATCCTCCTCCTCATCTCATCATCATCATCATCCTCATCCTCTTTATCCTCCTCCTCATCTCATCATCATCATCATCCTCATCCTCTTGCTACTCCTACTCTTCCTCATCATCCTCATCCTCCTCCTCTTGCTACTCCTCATCCTCATCCTCATCCTCATCCTCATCCTCATCCTCATCCTCATCCTCATCCTCATCCTCATCCTCATCCTCATCCTCATCCTCATCCTCATCCTCATCCTCATCCTCATCCTCATCCTCATCCCCCTCCTCATCCTCATCCTCTTTATCCTCCTCCTCATCTCATCATCATCATCATCCTCATCCTCTTTATCCTCCTCCTCATCTCATCATCATCATCATCCTCATCCTCTTGCTACTCCTATTCCTCCTCATCATCCTCATCCTCATCCTCCTCCTCTTGCTACTCCTCATCCTCATCCTCATCCTCATCCTCATCCTCATCCTCATCCTCATCCTCATCCTCATCCTCATCCTCATCCTCATCCTCATCCTCATCCTCATCCTCATCCTCATCCTCATCCTCATCCTCATCCTCATCCTCATCCTCTTTATCCTCCTCCTCATCCTCATCCTCATCCTCATCCTCATCCTCATCCTCATCCTCATCCTCATCCTCATCCTCATCATCATCCTCATCCTCTTGCTACTCCTATTCCTCCTCATCATCCTCATCATCATCTTCATCCTCTTGCTACTCCTATTCCTCCTCATCATCCTCATCCTCATCCTCCTCCTCTTGCTACTCCTCATCCTCATCCTCATCCTCATCCTCATCCTCATCCTCATCCTCATCCTCATCCTCATCCTCATCCTCATCCTCATCCTCATCCTCATCCTCATCCTCATCCTCATCCTCATCCTCATCCTCATCCTCATCCTCATCCTCATCCTCATCCTCATCCTCTTTATCCTCCTCCTCATCTCATCATCATCATCATCCTCATCCTCTTTATCCTCCTCCTCATCTCATCATCATCATCATCCTCATCCTCTTGCTACTCCTATTCCTCCTCATCATCCTCATCCTCATCCTCCTCCTCTTGCTACTCCTCATCCTCATCCTCATCCTCATCCTCATCCTCATCCTCATCCTCATCCTCATCCTCATCCTCATCCTCATCCTCATCCTCATCCTCATCCTCATCCTCATCCTCATCCTCATCCTCATCCTCTTTATCCTCCTCCTCATCTCATCATCATCATCATCCTCATCCTCTTTATCCTCCTCCTCATCTCATCATCATCATCATCCTCATCCTCTTGCTACTCCTATTCCTCCTCATCATCCTCATCCTCATCCTCCTCCTCTTGCTACTCCTCATCCTCATCCTCATCCTCATCCTCATCCTCATCCTCATCCTCATCCTCATCCTCATCCTCATCCTCATCCTCATCCTCATCCTCATCCTCATCCTCATCCTCATCCTCATCCTCATCCTCATCCTCATCCTCATCCTCATCCTCATCCTCATCCTCATCCTCATCCTCATCCTCATCCTCATCTAAGAAAGATGCTTTTACACACACTCATATCATTCCCTAGCTTTATAGATATTTAGGGTTTCTGTATATATCTTCAATGACAGGTTATATTCCAGTTTTGTCTGGGAGGTATTATCTGTGCAGGGAGAAACTCATGATATTTTTTGCCAAGCCCAAGGGAAGGGTCAGGAAATTTCATTCCCATTGCTAGGGAGGGTCACATAATTTTCGGTGCTCAATTTCAAATCTCCACCTCCCTCCCCCCCCCCCCCTGCTTATTTCTGACAAGTCTCTTAGGTGTACTTTATTTTATTTTAAAGTATTGCTTAGTTTTTGCTTTATTTGTTATTTCAGTTTTTTTATTTCTTTAATTTTGTTTTTTCTATTTTCCTTCACAGAATAACAGTTTCAAAATGTGTGTATTCATTTTTTTTTTTCACTCTCTTACAAAATGAAGTAGTGCATAGTTGATGATATTAATCTTAGTATTGTAAAGATGGTCTGAACCCAGGTGAATGGATATTTATCGAAGTAACAATATTTGTTGAAGAAAAAATATTTGTATTATGATCATCCGGGTGAATGTAGAGAGCACCGACGCTATCTAGACGCGCTCTAATTAGACCTACACCGCCAATTACGCAACACCAGGTAATTGTGCTATTGTGTATCGTGGCAGTATAGATATGACGTATCTGACTTTATCCTTCACTTGACTCTGAAGATGACTTCCGCTCAGGTTGTCTTATCGTCAGTCACATCAAACAGTCCTTCTCAGGACAATATCCACCCGGATGATCATTATACAAATATTGTCTCTTCGAGAAATATTGTTACTTCGATAAATATTAATCTTGGTATTCATAATTATATTCAATACTGCAAAAGCAAGTCTCGACGCGGCTGCTCAGGCTTTTATCTTAATACACCGCGCTTCAGAACTAGTCTGTTTCGTCGTTGAATAGCTGACTTATAAACGAGGCTAAGCCTGTGCAAATGAGTCTGTGGTCTTCAAAAACAGCGGTTTCCATCGAATGTGAAACTGGTGTATTAGTATGATATTCATCATTTAGTGGAAAATTAAAATAAAGAATTAGCCGTTTCTGGAGTCTTCTATTCGCGGGTGAAAGAGAGCCAGGTGTTCAGAAGCTTTGTGAAAGAGCATAAGTATTAGAATAAGGCTTTAGTTTTTGGGAGGAGCCATTGAAACGTTGGCATTTGTTTTTCATTAATTGACAATAAACACTTCGCATTAAGTAACGAAATTGAGTTTAAAACTTCAAACAATCTCGAATCTTCGTAATAGACTTTGTACACGTCTTAAGTCAGTGGAAACGTGCAGAAACACAAACGAGTGGCAATGGAAGAGAATCGTTACTCCTGTGGACCGTTTAACATGTGGTACGAACACAGATATCCGTTGTACGATATAGTAGTGTTCACACAGAGTGTAGACTTTATTTTACTGGTACCTACATTCATTTTGAACTTGGTTATTCTGGTTACAATTTGGCGAACATCTTCGTTGCATTCGCCTTCAAATGTCTTTTTGTTTAACCTTGCCATCTCGGATTTTGCCGTTGCTATCTTGGCAACACCTTTTGTTTTTGCCTGGAAGTATGAAGAGTTCTATGGCACGAATAATCGAACTACATGTTTCTTGGCTTACACTGCTTGTATCCTATCAAGTATATTCGCCGCAGTATCCTTCCTAACTATTGCAGCTGCCATCGTTGACCGCTACCTTGCTTTGAAGTTACATCTGAGATATGTTTCCATAGTGACAACATATCGTGTCATCTTGGTCTGTGTATTACAATGGGTTATATCTATTGCTATCTCACTTCTTCTTCTGGTCAGCCAGTCTGCTTTAAACTACGTCCTTACACCAGGTGCGCTTCTTATCATTGGGGTTATGATTTTTTGTTACTTGAAAATATTCTTCATCATTCGACACCACCATAACCAGATACATATTCAGATCAGTAATAACGATGTAGCATCCTTGACCCATAATCTACGCTACAAAAAATCTGTCATCAATCTGTTTTATGTTTTAATTTTGTTTTTATTGTTTTATGCACCGTACATTATTGTTCTCATCGTTTATGAAGTTCATGGTGTTTCCATTTCTCTTCTTCAAGCCTGGGCTTCTTCAGTCATGGCGGCATTTGCAAACTCGGCTCTCAATCCTGTTGTTTACTGCTGGAGACTAAGAGACATCCGCCATGCTGTTAGGGAAACCTGTGCATACATGAAAACTAAAGTCAGATGTAATAGTTAAATTGCAGGGGCGTGGCGAGGACCTAGGATCTGGGGGAGGGGGTGTGGACACCGAAGCAAAAAAAAAAAAAAAAATAAATAAATAAATAAATAAATAAAACATACACACCAAAATCGCAGAAGCAAAATAAAATTAAGAAATTCGCCGAAGCAAAAGAAAAAGGGGGGACGCAATAATTGCAATTGAAATTAAAAGAAAGTGAGCAAAATCGACTGCCCCCTCTCCACACCACTGATGAATTATCTGGTCTTTATCTTCTTCAAACATTTCCTTGGCAAGAGTAACTCGGATTTTTTAACTGACCAAACAAAAAAGGAAAAAGAAAGTGCGGTGATTATGTGAGCTCCTAAATAGATGTGACAGCCAGGACCTACCTTGGCACATTTTCGAATATTATGCTTGTAGGGAATGCTTTGCATTTGAGTTTTATATTTTGGTAGTAGGTCTGGTTTCAGATTCTATTTCGAGAAACTGGAAAATGAGAAATAAAAAATCAAGAACCAGAAATTTTTTTTGGCTTTTTGAACTTTTTTACTTTTCTTTCTTTCTTTCTTTTTTTAAATTTTTAAATTTTTTGAAAATGAATTGAAAATAAGAAGTAATAGGAAAATAGGTTAATGGATCTATTAGTTATGTTAGGAAACAAAAAAACCTTTTGAAATACAGCCAACATTCCCAATAATTATGTTTTTATCAATATCAGTTAAAACTGGTATTCTGGGCAATTTGTTCAAAATTGTGAAAGCTTGAATTTTTCAAAAACGGTGCTTTTGTGGAAAATCGAAATACACTATCGGAAGGCATAGGAAGGAACCCAGCACAAGGCCTATTAAAATGCAGAGCAAGGACAACACTGCCCCTCACTGACACCTTGCTTGCTTCCACCGAGAATTTTTGCCAAAGAGGGTGAAATAGCAAACTTTAAGATGAAAAAAAAAAAAAAAAACCAAGTGACAGACAGGCGGTGTACTACGTTAAACATGTACTAAAGCTGGCGCCTCTACACAAAGGACAAACAATGAGGATAAACCATTTACACTAGTAAAAAAATAGATCAGGCGAGAAGGCCACTGTAAAACAACGACTTAAAGACAAATCGTATGAAGAAGCCACCACCTACAGTCCATAAAGCACCACCTACAAACGAAACAGAGAACACCTGCGAAAGACAAAGGAACCACCTCGACAACCAGCTACTTTTGACACAACATACTACAAGAAAATGACAATATCTCAATCACACATGAAACAGAACTTTTAGAATCAACTTTAAAGATGTTCATAATGTGATGGCACCAATGAAGATTCTTCAAAACCTTGTTACACAGTTACCAGATATGGACGTGTAGTGAAGAGACCAGCCTACCTGGATGACTACCAAACATAAACGTTGAAAAATGCCAATCACATCCATCTCGTGTACATTCTTATTCCTGTATGTCCATCCAATCCATCTCGTGTACATTCTTATTCCTGTATCCCCATCCCCATCCCCATCCCCATCCCCATCCCCATCCCCATCCCCATCCCCATCCCCATCCCCATCCCCATCCCCATCCCCATCCCCATCCCCATCCCCATCCCCATCCCCATCCCCATCCCCATCCCCATCCCCATCCCCATCCCCATCCCCATCCCCATCCCCATCCCCATCCCCATCCCCATCCCCATCCCCATCCCCATCCCCATCCCCATCCCCATCCCCATCCCCATCCCCATCCCCATCCCCATCCCCATCCCCATCCCCATCCCCATCCCCATCCCCATCCCCATCCCCATCCCCATCCCCATCCCCATCCCCATCCCCATCCCCATCCCCATCCCCATCCCCATCCCCATCCCCATCCCCATCCTCATCCTCATCCTCATCCTCATCCTCATCCTCATCCTCATCCTCATCCTCATCCTCATCCTCATCCTCGTCCTCATCCTCTTCTAAGAAAGATGCTTTTACATACACTCATATCATTCCCTAGCTTTATAGATATTTAGGGTTGTTATTTGTTATTTCAGTTTTTTTATTTCTTTAATTTTGTTTTTTCTATTTTCCTTCACAGAATAACAGTTTCAAAATGTGTGTATTCATTTTTTTTCCTTCCTACTTCCAATTTCCCATATTCTTTTCAAAACCAATTATAAATCTAATCAATTATAAAGACTAATTTGACATATACTTTAAAATTTACACGCCAAAAATAGGGGTATCCATGCGTTTTAAAGAGAAACGAATTCTTAAAGTATCTTATTAACTATAAATAATGCGTGACACTGCATACGAAAGTGTGCGTGACAAACTCTTTTCAGGCGCGTTTGCACGTCAAGCAGCTTCCCCCTAGGTCTTCCAGTATTTGGTGGTCGTTAGCCCCCCCCAATCAAAATTATTAGCCCCCCCCCCCCGCCCAATCAAAATTATTAGCCTCCCCCCCCCCCCCAATAAT
Organism: Anthopleura sola; assembly: GCA_023349425.1. NCBI lineage: Eukaryota > Metazoa > Cnidaria > Anthozoa > Actiniaria > Actiniidae > Anthopleura > Anthopleura sola. Next base: position 9,120,639 of record JALHLI010000004.1, read on the forward strand.
GGGAGCATGCCCCCAAACCCCCTAGGTCTTCCAGTATTTGGTGGTCGTTAGCCCCCCCCCCCCAATCAAAATTATTAGCCACCCCCCCCCCCCCCCCTCCCTGATCAACCACGTATAATGACGGATACACCAATCATCAAGTTGAAAAGTATCTTAAGACAGTTATGGCTTTCCATATTCCCAGCCATGTGCTGGTTGTAAGCGAAAAACACAAAGTAAATCTCGACGTTTTTAAGCTTTACAATTCCTGGAAGATTATTTGGTTTGAAGTTTAGTTACTATTGACGTTTTGCTTTATAGAGGAAAGGAACCGCTCAGTGAAAAATTCGGTACTTAAGAGAATTTTTTAGTTTGAAAACTCCAAAGCATGAAAATATTTCCATGGTGGTGTCTTTAGTTTAGCAATCAAAGCAAGTGTTCAAAACCATAAGCTTTATTACACAACTAGGTATTGAATGGTGAATTTTTTAATTTTATTTCTTCCTCGTTTATGTTTTTATTCAAGTTTTATAGGGTAAAATCTAGAGAAACGGTTATGAGCTTAATATTTGAAAGGAATTGGTTTTTGATAGCGAGAACTATGACCTAGCTGCCATTTCTCAAATCCGGTGGGGAAAACTGAAGGAAAAATCGATAACTTAAGCCTTCAAAGCACCAGATAACGTATTTTATATTCGAAGCACAACAATTAATAAATATTTCATGTGTTGAAGAAGATCTGATTAAGCAAATGGTTGTGGTTTTAGGTTAAACAATATCGGTTTTAGGTGAAAAAATACGAACAGCAAATGTTTTTGAAAAACAAACTTGCTTACCTTCAGTCTAGCTAGTTCAGTTGAACTTCACAAGAACAAGAGACAGAATTATTGATCCAAAATGATGATTTTCTTTGTCAGCCTTTGGAAATGTTCTTGTATATCTTTTTATTTTATCGACTCAGTAAAAGACGAAAATTATGACATGTTATAAGCTTACGAGAACATGTTCAACAGCATAAAATAGACCTATCGCTCATTCATATGCAATTATTAGCTGGAAAAGTTAAATAAATGGCATATATGTGGTGAAATATTTATTCCTTTTTATATTTCATTCAACATAAAATTAAATTATTTACAGAAATATTGAAACTATTGAGAGAAAATCTTCTTTGATTTGCCGATCAGAGGCGAACAAAATAAGTTAAAATATACGATTTTTCACTTTAAAAAACACCTGAATTTTTGAAGACTACTTCTTGATCATACAAATATTTATTATGTGTCGAAAAGCAATGTTTTTTAATGTATTTGCGAGGCAAAGTTCGCTTTGAAATTAAGCGGTAGCCCTGTGGTGGTACACGCCGTATCTACGTACGGACAATAGAATGACGTAATCAAGCCATGAAAAATAAACTCGATGGGTTACCATTTTTTCTTAAGTATAGAGCTCCGCTAATATTCATAATTATATTCAATACTGAAATAGCAAGTCTCGCCGCAGCTGCTCGGGCTTTTATCTTAATACACCGCGCTTCATGCAGAACTAGTCTGTTTCGAGATTCCTTTTTCGTGCGCTTGGCAAACTTAAAATGAAATACTACTGAGGTTGTTGATATTTTGTATGAAATTAGTATGGTATTTATCATTTAGTGGAAAAATAAAATAAAGAATTAGCCGTTTCTGGAGTCTTCTGGCTACTAAGGAGGACACCTCAGTTTTGTCACTTTTCTTGATTCTGATTCGCTAATATCAGCTGGTTATAAGCAACTAAGTATTATTCTCAAATTTTCATCCTGTCCAAATTAAACTACATAAATTAAAGATTAAAGATTGGTTTGCTGCAAGTATGACCACAACTTATGACTTTATCAGTTATAATTTATCACTAGAACAAAACAAGACGTTGAGAAACGCAGAGCTCCATTCTTCTATATTTACAAAACGCTTCTTAATAAAATATGATAAAGATGGGATTGGCGAATGATTCGCGGGTGAAAGAGAGCCAGGTGTTCAGAAGCTTTGTGAAAAAGCATAAGTATTAGAATAAGGCTTTAGTTTTTGGGAGAACCCACACGTTGGTAGTTGTTTTTCATTTTCATTAATTGACAACACTTCGTATTAAGTAAGGAAATTGGGTTTAAAACTTCAAACAATCTCGAATCTTCGTAATAGACTTTGTGCAGAAACACAAACAAATGGCAATGGAAGAGAATTTCTCCTGTGGACCGTTTAACATGTGGTACGAACACAGATATCCGTTGTACGATATAGTAGTAATCACACAAAGTGTAGACTTTATTTTAATGGTACCTACATTCATTTTGAACTTGGTTATTCTGGTTACAATTTGGCGAACATCTTCGTTGCATTCGCCTTCAAATGTCTTTTTGTTTAACCTTGCCATCTCGGATTTTGCCGTTGCTATCTTGGCAACACCTTTTGTTTTTGCCTGGAAGTATGAAGAGTTCTATGGCACGAATAATCGAACTACATGTGTCTTGGCTTATACTGCTTGCATCATATCAAGCATATTCGCCGCAGTTTGTTTCCTAACTATTGCAGCTGCCATCGTTGACCGTTACCTTGCTTTGAAGTTACATCTAAGATATGTTTCCATAGTGACAACATATCGTGTCATCTTGGTCTGTATATTACTGTGGGTTATATCTATTGCTATCTCACTTCTTCTTCTGGTCAGCCAGTCTGCTTTAAACTACGTCCTTACACCAGGTGCGCTTCTTATCATTGGGGTTATGATTTTTTGTTACTTGAAAACATTCTTCATCATTCGACACCACCATAACCAGATACATAGTCAGATCAGTAATAACGATGTAGCATCCTTGACCCATAATCTACGCTACAAAAAGTCTGTCATCAATCTGTTTTATGTTTTAATTTTGTTTTTATTATCTTATGCACCGTACATTATTGTTCTCATCGTTTATGAAGTTCATGGTGTTTCGGTTTCTCTTCTTCAAGCCTGGGCTTCTTCAGCCATGGCAGCATTGGCAAACTCAGCTCTCAATCCTGTTGTTTACTGCTGGAGACTAAGAGACATCCGCCATGCTGTTAGGGAAACCTGTGCATACATGAAAACTAAAGTCAGATGTCATAGTTAAATTGCAGAGGCGTAGGATTTGGGGGGGGGGGGGGGGGGGGGGGGGGGGAGGGGGGAGGGGTGGGGTGTGGACACCGAAGCAAAAAAAAAAAAAAAAAACGCAATAATTAAAACTGAAATTAAAATAAAGTGAGCAAAATCGCATGCTCCCCTCTCTACGCCACTGGTAAATGCTGTATTAGGAAAAGACATTTGTCAACCCTAGAACTACTTCCTCGTCGTTATCTTAATTTCATAGCTCAATTCTACTAATATTTCCTTTGCAAAAGTAACTCGGATTTCTAAAGTGATCAACCAAAAAAGGAAAAAGAAAGTGGCGTGATTATCCTGTGAGTTCCTAAATAGATGTGACAGCCAGAACCTACCTTGGCATATATTATGCTTGTAGGGAATGCTTTGCATTTGAGTTTTATATTTTGGTAGTAGGTCTGGTTTTAGATTCTATATCGAGAAAGAAAATGAGAAATAAAAAATAGAGAACCAGAATTTTTTTTTTTTGGCTTTTTGAACGTTTTTTTCTCTTTTTTGTTTCTGTCTTTTTTTTTTTTTTTTTTTTTTTTTTTTTTTTTTTTTGATTTTTTGAAAAAGAATTGAAAATAAGAAGTAATAGGAAAATAGGTTAATGAATCTATTAGTTATGTTAGGAAACAAAAAAAAAAACTTTTAAAATATGGCCAGCATTCCCAATAATTATGTTTTTATCAATATCAGTTGAAACTGGTATTCTGGGCAATTTGTTCAAAATTGTGAAAGCTTGAATTTTTCTAAAGCGGTGCTTTTGTGGATATCGAAATACACCATCGGAGGCCATAGTAAGGAGCCCAGCACAAGGCCTATTAAATTGCAGAGCAAGGACACTGCCCTTCACTGACACCTTGCTTGCTTGCACCGAGAATTTTTGTCGAAGAGGGTGAAATAGCAAACTTTAACTGAGATGAAAAAAAACAACAAGTGACAGACAGGCGGTCTTCTACAATAAACATGCACTAAAGCTGACGCCTCTACACAAAGGACAAACAATGAGGATAAAACCATTTACACTAGTAAAAATATAGATCAGGCGAGAAGGCCACTGTAAAACAACAACTTGAAGACAGATCGTATGAAGAAGGCACCTCCTACAGTCCGCAAGGCACCACGCTACAAATTAAACGAAACAGAGAACACCTGCGAAAGACAAAGGAACCACCTCCACAACCAGCTACATTTGACATGCACAACATACTACAAGAAGAAGACATTAAGACCGCCAATGAGAATATCTCAATCACACATGAAACAGAACTTTTAGAAGCAACTTTAAAGATGTTCATGATGTGATGGCACAGATGAAGATTCTTCAAAACCTTGTTACACAGTTACCAGATATGGACGTGTAGTGAAGAGACCAGCCGGCCTACCTGGGTGACTACCAAACATGACCGTTTGAAAATGAACAGCGAACTGTCTGACACTGAACATTATCAGACCTTTTATAATACTGCATGTTATCAGAACTGTTATTGGTTTACTAAAAAAAACTGGTGGGATGTGCATGACATGATTGCGTGACATGTCGCATGTGGGAGAGTTAGTTCTTTATACTATACTGTACGTCATTCATTATGTTGCCTGGGATTATGAGAGTTCTTTTAAATTCCTCTCGTGCGGAATTTAGTTGATTTCGAAATACTGTAGGGCTTAAGAGAAGTGTTACGGAGTGCTCACTGGAGTGAAGCAGCTGTATTCTCTTAAGTGTAATTTCTGATCAACATATCCAGAGTATTTGGTGGCGTGGGAATAAAAAAATGTGTTCAACACTAGTTTGCCAACGAATTCAGCAATAGCTCAGCTGGAATAACGAGGGACTTTAACTCCAAGGGAAAAAAAAAGTAAAAAAAAAAAAAATGTAAATTAGGTAGTTAGGTAGACAGAAAGATAGAGGAAAGCATAATGGAAATACAGAGGAAGGTTGGTAACTATATAGGGGATAGTAAGGGGATAACTGTTTTGAGATTTCCCACCACTCTGTAGATTTAGACACATTTTCATCACTAGTGATTAAAATATTTCAAACACCGGCCAACCTATAATCGTCTTTCATTGGGGTTTCAAACCCATACACGTGGTACGAAAGGTGCGCTCACATTAGTTGATTAGCTCATGAATTAATGAGCTAATGAGTTTAATGAGTTTGAGAAAGAGAGGTCCCGTATGTAGAGTGACATAAAAGTTAATGAACGCAAATAACCAATTAATCATTTAATTATGAAAAGTTTGTCCAATCCATCTCGTGTACATTCTTATTCCTGTGTGTCCATCCAATCCATCTCGTGTACATTCTTATTCCTGTATGTCCATCCAATCCATCTCGTGTACATTCTTATTCCTGTATGCCCATCCAATCCATCTTGGGTACATTCTTATTCCTGTATGCCCATCCATTCCATCTTGGGTACATTCTTATTCCTGTATGCCCATCCAATCCATCTCGTGTACGTTCTTATTCCTGTATGCCCATTCAATCCATCTCGTGTACATTCTTATTCCTGTATGCCCATCCAATCCATCTCGTGTACATTCTTATTCCTGTATGTCCATCCAATCCATCTCGTGTACATTCTTATTCCTGTATGCCCATCCAATCCATCTTGGGTACATTCTTATTCCTGTATGCCAATCCATTCCATCTTGGGTACATTCTTATTCCTGTATGCCCATCCAATCCATCTCGTGTACGTTCTTATTCCTGTATGCCCATTCAATCCATCTCGTGTACATTCTTATTCCTGTATGCCCATCCAATCCATCTCGTGTACGTTCTTATTCCTGTATGCCCATCCAATCCATCTCGTGTACATTCTTATTCCTGTATGCCCATCCAATCCATCTTGGGTACATTCTTATTCCTGTATGCCAATCCATTCCATCTTGGGTACATTCTTATTCCTGTATGCCCATCCAATCCATCTCGTGTACGTTCTTATTCCTGTATGCCCATTCAATCCATCTCGTGTACATTCTTATTCCTGTATGCCCATCCAATCCATCTCGTGTACGTTCTTATTCCTGTATGCCCATCCAATCCATCTCGTGTACATTCTTATTCCTGTATGCCCATCCAATCCATCTCGTGTACATTCTTATTCCTGTATGCCCATCCAATCCATTTCGTGTACATTCTTATTCCTGTATGTCCATCCAATCCATCTCGTGTACATTCTTATTCCTGTATGCCCATCCAATCCATCTCGTGTACATTCTTATTCCTGTATGCCCATCCAATCCATCTCGTGTACATTCTTATTCCTGTAAGGCCATCCAATCCATCTCGTGTACATTCTTATTCCTGTATGCCCATCCAATCCATTTCGTGTACATTCTTATTCCTGTATGTCCATCCAATCCATCTCGTGTACATTCTTATTCCTGTATGCCCATCCAATCCATCTCGTGTACATTCTTATTCCTGTATGCCCATCCAATCCATCTCGTGTACATTCTTATTCCTGTATGCCCATCCAATCCATCTCGTGTACATTCTTATTCCTGTATGCCCATCCAATCTATCTTGGGTACATTCTTATTCCTGTATGCCCATCCAATCCATCTCGTGTACATTCTTATTCCTGCATGGCCATCCAATCCATCTTGTGTACATTCTTATTCCTGTATGCCCATCCAATCTATCTGGTGTACATTCTTATTCCTGTATGCCCATCCAATCTATCTTGGGTACATTCTTATTGCTGTATGCCCATCCAATCCATCTCGTGTACATTCTTATTCCTGTATGCCCATCCAATCCATCTCGTGTACATTCCTATTCCTGTATGCCCATCCAATCCATCTCGTGTACATTCTTATTCCTGTATGCCGGTTCTGCACGCAATATGCAAATTGTTCACGACGGTGGTTTCAATGGGTTTATAGGGCAGAGAAGAAAAAAATTAAAGAGTAAAGGTAAAATCTTAAAATGGAAGTTATTGAGATCATGCCAACCTGAATCCCCCATTTTTTCAATAATTATATTTCAAGTAGGCTTGTAGCGCCATTCAGGTGTTTTTTTTTGGGAGTCCTCGTCCCTGCAAGTGTCCCGATTTTTTTTCTTAATTTATAAAAGAAAACACAACTCCAGCATTTTACACGTGCCACACTTTATTCACAAATACGCCTTAACATTAATCTTTAATAATACGCTAAGGTGGATTGGATTCCAAAAGTTATGATTACCAAAATCACGATTTTATTTACAGCAAAGAGTAATATTTATGTTACACAAACATAGCCAAAAACACCATATCTCAAACTGGCTTTAGAAAACATAGTTTTATAGACGGATGGATGTTGACCACTTTACCCGAGTAAGAACAATGTCTGAACAGCAGTGTTACTCGTGGTGTTCGGGAAATTGTATTATTGTATTTTGTGGTTCATCTGCGGTAGCTATATGGACAGCCCCTGGCGAAATGTCCTCTCAATCCTTACGAAACAACAAGAACAGAATATGTTAGTTTTTTCCCCGGCACGTTTTCTTAATCTAGAAGCACCATATTTTAACAGCGCAGATCTCTCTTCAAAGAAACTTCAGTGACCGAAGCTAAAGTAGAAAATTATAGGAATTCAAGACTAGGATAAATATGCATAGGTATATACAGCTGTATGCGTGAATGCTTCATTCCCGATGGAAAGCCATTGTCGTTACCTAAAGAGAAAGATACAGACTGGCAACGCAATTTTAGATTTAATAAATCTAATAAAGCGTCGGGTTCGCTCTAACAATAGACTGATTTAGCATCAGGACGCGAACGTCAAATACGACGGCGCGAGCACTTTTTTTCGTGCGCGCGCCGTCCTCGACGTGGTTGACGTCCTCAACAGGACGTGAAAATGCTGCAAATGGCGTCCTGTTGAGGACGGCGAGCGCACGAAAAAAATGCGCTCGCGATGTCGTATTTGACGTTCGCGTCCTGAAGCTAAATTAGTCTAATACACAGAGCGGCAATCCCTAGACTAAATAGTGCGTTGATATTTTCTCACCACATGCAAAACAGACTCCATTGTATCCTCTGTTGTGTGGTGCTCTCTGGGAATAGTTATACTGATTCCTGTTGTCACTGTAGTTAGTAGTACTGCCATCATAGGTACTGGTATTGTCGTACCTATAGTAATCATACCGCCGTACCGGGGCTTGAACACGTCTCTGTGGTTCAAACTGTATGTCTTCATGCCTGGAGACCTGTCGACTGGTAGGTTCTTGGTGCGAAGAGCGATTATCAACTGTACGCTGCACGTATGTCACAGGATTCTGGATAATCACTTGTAGATCTGTTAGACAATGGAATTGAATGGTCAATGAATGTTAATAATGATGGCATCATTCAGTTATCCAAAAATCCGCCTATGTGTGACTATACTTTATTGCAACCAATGGTAAATGGTCCCGCAATGTTTTATAGACCCCTTGCACTAATTCCCAACCAGGGGACCAAACGATGTAAAAATATTAACACCACAAAAGATTTCAATCCCCAAGTAAAGGCAGTTATTTTTGTTTTAGGCCCAGGATGGGAATTAGTGCAAGGGGTCTATATAGTAAGACTTTGGCAAAGCTCGAGTTCTAAAAGAAATTCAGTGAAAAGGTGCGGCAATACGAGCAACATAATCAGTGTGCAACTTCTCGCGCAACAATGTTGCGTCCCAAGTTACAGAGCGATGTTGTTCGTAAGCAGCTTGTCACTGGTATCAAAAACCGATGTTGCAATGTTTTTTGGGAAAAGAAGCACTTTCTACTTCTTGTAACATCGGTTTTTGTTGCGTGACAAGTTGCGTACGTAGGTGGTACGTAGACGGTCAACCTCGTTCTGCAACTTGCAACGCAACCTTAAGGCGCGAAAATACGAGCAACAAAAACGTGCAACTTGTCGCGCAACATTGTTGCGTTGCAAGTTGCAGAGTGAATGTGGGACTTTGTGGCACAAAGTAAAGCTCTTTTACCCTGCAACAATGGAAATTTGTTGCGCGCAGGGTGGTTATACGAGCAACATTCGCTCGGCAACTTGCAGCCCAACAATGTTGCGCGACAAGTTGCACGATTTTATTGCTCGTGTTACCGCACCTTTAAAGGTGGTTCAGGATGCCATGAGCTGAATCCACCAGTCACTGATCAAAATGTTGTTCCAGAATTCATGATCAAGAGCACTCAGAAATTTCGTAACTCGATTCTGAATCCCTTGCCTTTAGATGTACATGTTTACTGACGTTTTTCAACGGTTATTTATTTTGTTTTTATGAAAATCAAAATAAACCAAGAACACGAAGCCAACACAAATGAGAGACAGAGGAAGGTAGAAAACCAATGCATTGTTCTAAAAACAAGGCAGGCAATGAAAAAGAAAACAGCTATTCGAAAATGAACAATACTAATAAATAAACAAACCCCAGCAAAAACAAAGCAGGCGAAAACATGGCCGTAGTTTACTAACTAAACGATGTAATCCAGTAAACAAAGATTAATATCAATACTTATCTCTATTTTGCTGATTTGAACAAACAGAAATGTTCAGAGAAGTTTGCCAGTCTCAGAACGTTTTTGAGCGTTAGTTTTACGGTTTAATTTTTGTATTTACTTTGTATAAATAAAAAAATAGAATAAAAAAGTTCAAAAACGTTCGATTGCTGCCTCTCACATTGGAAGACGGTGTCGAATTTTTTTAGATTAAGCGCGTATGAAATGGCACTTCTAATGTTCAATAAAGAAACATCCCCAAAAGTGGAGAAATACCAAGCTATTAACTGTGAATCTTTGTAATGTCTCACATATCGCAGGCCATTTCAGTTAACTGAAGTCAGCACAACATTTTGAAGTCTAGTCTTTTACTACCAATACTAATAAATTGTGAACAATGTCACATGTAAAACGTGGTAGACCGTCTTAAATTTTACACTTACCATATGCCAATCTACGTTACTGTATGATTAATTTCTTGCATGGCTGGATCAATAATTCATCACTTCTAATTTTCTTGCTCTAGAAATCATTCTTCTGCAGTCGTTGCATAAAAATTAGCTTTATCGTACCAAAATTACTCTATTTCTGATTATGAGAATAAGAGAAAAGAATGCGAGGTGAAGGAACGAAAAACAGAAGCAGATAAAGTCTGATAGACCACTATTCAACGTCTTAGATTTTGTACCAAGGAATTTCTTCAACATTTTTTTTGTAACAATAAATCCCTGAACAAGACTGAAGCCGTTGTGCCTATCAAACTCTACTATAGCTTAAGAGAATTCCAGAACACTTTTATTTGATGAATAGACTTACCTACTATACTGAGTAGCCCTGAAATAGATATATCGAGCTAGGATTATACTTAGCTTGTTGCAGGAATTGCGTGCATAGCAAATTATTAATAATAAAGTTTTACTAACGACATAGTTTTTTCTTTTATTCTAACAAATGTGAAGAATGTTTTACTTAATGAGCAAATACTTCCTTCTTTATTTTGATGGACGTTTAATTTTGATTGTAACACTCGGTATTGCACGGTTTCCCGTATCACTTTCTTTTCGTTCTTCTATTCATGCTGGTATTTTATTCATTTTTTTCCGAAAGGAACATGCAGAATAGAATATGAGAAAGTTGAGAATATTCGCCAAAAAAATGCCGGTCTGTTTTTTCGTTTTTTAAAATAAAAACCATATAATATCGCACAGCAATATTTATGTCAAGGTCTCGATCTGACCAGTTATCACTGATGCTAGAAATAATCTTTGGCAAATACAACTTCTCCACGAAGGTATAGTACTGTAACTAAGGTGGTACTAAGTCTCAAGATAGCTATTTGTTATATCTATATTTCACGTTATAAAATGTTGCACATCTTGAAACCATCACCACTCGTACTCCTTCTTTCTACAAACTACACAATCGAATCCAAACAAACATATTTCACGAATGTTTGGTAATATCTATGCCATAGAAAACCATAGAAAATCGATACTGGACTACTCTGCATGTTTCTTAAAAAAACTGAATGCCTCTTTTTCTGTGGCATGATCGAATAAGGTCTAGTCAGATTCACCGCATGACAACTCTCCCAAATCAATCAAATTCAGTACGTAATTTGTAGCAGTTTCGGCCACTATAACACATGGCGTTAGAAATGGCATTTGGGAGAAGACGAATGGATTTCTACGCTTCACCCTACCTCGTGTAGGGAAATTTGTACTCCAAAAATATTTCTTTCACTTGTTTTAGAACTCTGCCGGAAGCACCTTTTTTATGTTTCGGATGCAAACAATCATCAGGCAAGTACAGAAACTTGAATCTCTCGAAGTAGTTTTGGTATTTCTTATAATATAATTAATCAACCCGAGGATGGAGCCATTTATATCATAATTTGACTGAGTAAAAACTTGGTCGTTGGGGTTCGCAATTCGGTGGTCAACTTGTAAGGTTATAAAATAGTGGTTTAGTCAACAACCACTATGTAGCAAGGCAAATAGTTACCTTTGCCTTTTTCTGCCCTTTCTTGTAACAAAGCCTGCCTCCTGCTCTTGGTATCATCGTCAAATGCCTCTACCATTTTACCAATAGCATTGTCCAGAACAAGTGAGTGCACTGGTTGTGCTTGAACTGGACAGCGACAAACTGGGCAGGAGTTTCTCTTCTTCAACCATGAAAACAGACAGTATTCACAAAAAGAATGAGAGCAGGCCAGAGTAGTTGCACGAATAAACAGTTCATGACAAATAATACAAGAGAACTCATCCTCCATTTCTTCCACAACTGTCTTGCGAGCAGTCTCCTGAGCTCTTTTAGTTACTTCTTGCTGTTGCTTTAACTCCTCTTCTTTCCGTTCTACAAGGTTTCTCAACTCTTCTAAATTTGTTACCAATTTCCTTTCATTAGCTTCCACATCTTTCAACCTTTCAACAGCATTCTTGTATTCTGTGAGTTCTATTTGAAGATCCATCTGTTGAAGTTCTTTCTCAGATATAACTTGTTCTAAAGCTGCTTTTTCCTTTACAAGTCTTTCTTCAAGTTCTTTATCCTTTTGCTCCAGCTTCGTGTCGAGCTCTCTTTGTAAACTTTCCTCTACTTTTTCTTTCTCTTTTATCAAAAAAGCCTTTTGAGTTGCTAACTGTTCACCCAAACATTCTTCTTTTTCTTTAAGTGTGCTTGTTAACAATTCTTTAAGATTCTTCTCAAGCTCTAACTTTTCTTTCTCAAGTTCAGCTTTCTGTTCCAACAATTTACTTTCCATGGTCTTCTCAGTTATTTCTAACTGCTTTTCTTTTTCATGCAAGGAAACTTTCAATTTTTCTATCCGTTCCTCTGCAGTTTTTATTTTATCCTCAGTGTGTGATGAATCACAATCAGAATTTCTACTGCTTCCAGGCTGTTGAACGTTAGTACCACTTTCTGACAACACTTTCCTTTGCTTAGATTCCTTGCTACAGGATGGTTGAACATCTGCTTGTCTTTTCTTAACCTTCGGCATTGCATCAAATGTATATTCAAATTCAGGTGGGTTTGAATCAATAGCCACACCAAATACTATTTTATCACCTATCTGAAGCTCATATGGGGTATTGCCTTGCACCTTGTTGTTATTCACAAACACTCCATTCAAACTCTGAAACAAAAGACAAGACTTGTAAGTTCAGTCAAAAATGCAGTTGAGTGTTTTTGAATGAAGGCTTTAAATTAAAATTTTATTGTGCTTTGAAATCAATCAAATAAAAACTTAGTCTGCTTCAAAGTTGTTCTTAGTGTTGGTCTCAAAATCCCTCCTCACTAACAGCTGCTAACTGCAGAAAGGCATTTCATTCCAACTGCTTAGCCAATCACAGCTCTACTGTAGTTCTAAAATCGAGAACTGAAGAGCGCCAGATAAAAAAACAGAAATAGTTTCATTCATTGTTTTGAATGTTAGAGAAAAGCTAGCGGCTCAGTGTTTACTATATTTGGCAGGAAATCAACAGGGCGACCTATCACAGGTCCATCTCCTGATTGACTTAAATAAAACAATTGGAATGGAATGTCTGACTGCAGTAAGCAGTGGTTAGTAGGGAGGGATTTTGAGACTGACACTAAGAACGGCTGCAAAGGAGACTAATAAAAACTACATGCAGAGGAACCTTAAAAAATATTAACTAGTCATTGTATTTTGGAAGTAAAGTGCTTTGAGTCTGTGTGGAATGAATCCTATATGATATCTCAGTGATTGTGGTTCCTACAGTCAGTTTTTTTATGGTACAGCTGACAAAAATAATATTGATCAAGTAGAATAGCTGTCTCTAATCAATATATATTAAAAAAATTACAACAGAAAAATAAAATTCCTATATAGTTTTGTAAATATATACAAATAAACTGAGCAGACTTTAAGAAAGATTAAGAAATAGCATAAATAAAATAAGCTAATCACTGTCACGTAGAGCAGCTAGGTCATGCGAGTCAACAGTTAGCTGGTAGTACTACTGTATATACTGTATATAATAATACATATACATGAAATATTTGTTTCTGATGAGCTAATTGATTGTGAATTATCTCTTAATCCATGTGGTTAATTAATTCACCTTTTCGGCGCTAGGCTTTCACGTGGTCTTCACATAATGGATCGTGTTACGGTCACCAAAAAGTTCGGACATTGTTGTAGAATTGCCGTACGATCGTACTAACTTTTATACAATTTATCTACTTGATTTGTTTATTCTGTTCTCAAAATGTTGGTGAAACTTTCTAAATATTTTATTTTTTAAAGAAGTTTTGATAAAAATTTGTGAACAGAAGAAACAAATCAAGTAGATAAATTGTATGAAAGTTAGTACAATCGTACGGCAATTCAACAACAATGTCCGAACTTTTTGGTGACCGTAACACGATCCATCACGTGAAAGCCTAGCGCCGAAAAGGTGAATTGCACAGTGCAAATGATAATTATTAATTACACACATTCGGGAACTTTATACTTTGTGTTGTTGTCCAGAAACGACTATCTTATGTAGATTTATTTAAAAGGAAATATACATACCACCTAGGTTCTGAAAGAATTAATGAAAAATACCACTAACTCTTGTATTTGATGAAAGTTTCTTATACCACTCGTGCTACACACTCATGGTATTAATTTCATCAAATATGTGTGGGATGCCTACTACTACTTATAAAGTTGATCTTCCTCTCCAAAGACACCATCTATTTTGATCACTGTCAACTATTCAATTGGGAAACCTTGAAAGCACAAATTAAGAGGTGCTGAAAAAAACTTAAGTCTAGTAGGTAATTGAATTTATTCCAAACCATTGGAATACAGGCAATCAGAATGTCAGGAAAGTATTGGTAGTATTTCATGCTCATTAAGTGATTATACTGTGTTTTTAATTTCAACTGTCAACTATGTGCCTACTAGGTATTTTCAGTGGTGTGGGCCAGCTGTACGAAAAACTAAGCGCGAAAAGGATTGTTGTTGTAATTCAAGCGGCCCTCACCTGAGTCTTAAAAGTCGTATACCTCACAGAATTTGAGGAGATGGATTGCAAAAATTTACTTTGATTTTTTAAACAACACGTATACATGTACTTCAACTTTTTTTCTCTAAATTCTTTGAAAAGCGTGTTTTAGTATTGGGAAGAGCAAGGGCCGCTTGGCTAAGCATCAAAGCATGCTGTGATTGGATGGTTCGTGCATGCTCCTGACACCTGGGTAGAAGATATAGTTAGTGCTTTCTAAGGCACATAATGGAATGAATATCAAGACCCACTTGCCACTTCTATTTTTCAGTCAACACACTTGCCTCAAGGCTCGTATGGACATATTTTCTACCAATCAGTACATTATTCGGCAAAATACAGCATGCCTAATAGACCATAGCCATAAAGTATTTACATCTATGATAACTTATTATAAGCTTTCTCATTAGTCAAGGCATGTGCACAAAGCATGTGATTTTGAAAGGCTGTTGCAATTATTTGTATAAAAGGAAAAACCTTGCTGCTGTGTTGTGTGTAATTATTTTGAATTGGCAGAACACTCTGTTATTGTAGTGTGGGAAGTCGCTACTCATTATGCATTTCCTAGCTAACACTATCTTACTTTCTGCCGATCCCTGCAATATTATTTTATAACTGCACACAGTCATACATTCTCTGTTTGAGAGGGAAAAAAACAAAAAGCTATGTTTTGCCATTTTTTTGGTCAAATTTGGCACAATTTCCATGGTTCTGATCATGTTCAATCACTGACTAAATTGGTTTTACTAAAAAAGGGCAGATACAGGGAGGGGCAAATGGGGGCCATAGCCCCCTCCCCTCAGCTATGTTTCTGGAAGCGGAACAAAAAAGCACATTTCTAAATATCTTTCCAAGTTCTGCAGTGTCATTTACAATATTCAGTCAAGCCCCTCCTTATATTTTTGGCTAGATCCGCCCCTGTTCCCACACATCTGCAAAAATAAAATCGTCTGACTTTTCTCTGACCAAACAAACACCCTTTTCGCTGACCACAATAGACTCTCTGCACTTAAAATATATATATTATATGGTACTGTAGCTCAAAAAAAAAAAAAGAAAAGGGAGCCCAACTGATAATTCCAAATTTAAATGGATTTTTTTGAAGGCTTACAGAAATTCCCTGACTTTTGGATAAATTGCAAAAATTCATCAACCAAAATCAAAATTCCCTGAACTTAAAAAAAAGATTCAGAATTGACTGAAATTTCCCTGACTGTGGGAACCCTGCAAAGACATTTATAGATTCATCAAATTCATTGTGTGAGTTGAGGGTTGTAAATAGTGAATGTAGTGGTAGTGTGCTTGAAGCGAACCTCACACAAGAGCCCCTTACTGGCAGTGAAAGTTAGAGCCTTTTGGGTTTTATAAGATTTCTCTAAGTAACTTATCTTCCTTAAATAGAAGAAATGGTAAGCTAACCTAAATATATTAATAAAAAATGCAGCGAAAAGGAACCTGAAAGGGCTAAATACTGTAAATGAGATATCCAGGACAACATTATAAATAGAAATTGTTAAAAATAATGTTTAAGAAAAACCAAAAATAACAAATGAAAATGGAAGGGCAAATAAAAATATCCTTTCGATTCATAGGAAGAGACAATAATAATCTCTTGGCAAAATACCAATTATGCAAAATTATATTACACATTTATTATGCTAAGAAATTAGAATCTTCAGCTCAGAAGAAACAGGTGAAAAGTTTTTGTTTAGAGGGAAAAATACTTTCTTATCCCTAGCATTTGGACTACATAAACGTCTCATAGGGCAATGTTTTGAAAAATATAAAAATCCTAGCAGATAAAGATATAAAACTCATTTCATATTGATGTAAATAGTCGATGATAAATTTGAAAAGAAAATTACCATATTGTTTTTTTCTTAAATCCACAATTTAAATGTTGTATTTTTTTTAAACTGCGATTTCTTCCATACCTGTATCACAATAGATTACGAACTAGAAGCCACAGTTATCCACACATAAATTATATTGCCTATATTCACCCAGGCCATGAAATTTCACTTGCGTTTATCAACTAATACAGGTACATAAACCAAACTGGCTTCCAATTGCGTTTTTATGCGCTGAATATAGAACCAAAAGCTGGTCAGCTGACTAGATGTAAACAACTCGATATGAATATTTATCAGCACGAGAACCGGGAAAACTAGTTTGGGGAGCTAAATATACCAACTCCACTCCACACCAACCAAAACTATCTGTAGTTCTTGCTCAATAATTCAAGTTATAACAAGTTTCGTACTTATATTTGAACAATAACAATGGAAAAAAATCCAGATACCATGTAAATTTATTCGACAAAGAACTTTACTTCGTGTGTTTGTTCAAATTTGCAGCAAGCGCTGCACTCCGAGTTCGAGTTCGTTAACTGAGTAAAC
Organism: Anthopleura sola; assembly: GCA_023349425.1. Lineage (NCBI taxonomy): Eukaryota > Metazoa > Cnidaria > Anthozoa > Actiniaria > Actiniidae > Anthopleura > Anthopleura sola. Next base: position 9,137,642 of record JALHLI010000004.1, read on the forward strand.
TTACAAGCTTACGTAAAAAAAGTATCTTGATATCTATTGGCTTTATACTCTTACTGCTATCTTAAAAACCTTCTTAAATATTCTCAGTAAGTCTAGAAATCTAAAATATTAGTTAAAAAAGGAAAGTGATAGTTTTTCGACACATCTATAACTCATCGACTTACCTCATGATCAACTACACTCCACTTGCCTGAACAGCAAGAGATAGTTGCGTGTTTGCGAGATATCATCAATGGCGCGATCTTAGATTGTAAACGAACGTTTGCTTCACCAGAAACTACAATTCTACCAAATGTAACAGGTTTCTCGGGGACCAGAAGAATAGTATTGGGGCAAACAGGGTCCCCTTTCCCTCCAACTGGCACAGTTTTTCTGAGGCAGTGACCTGCCGCCATCTTCTCGTCCTGTTTGTTATCATCCTCACGCGCATGCGTAAGCACTCAATCGATAACGAGCTAATCGACCAATCAAAATCCACTTAGCGTATTATTACCGCCACAAACTATCCAATCAAAATCAAACACAGGAAACCCAGTATCCGTTTTACAAAATAACAAACATTTAAGAAAAAATAAGATGCATTTTTATTTATTTCTTTATTTTCTTTATTTTCCGTAATAACAGAGAAAGGTCAAACAGATTTCAGCTAAGAATAGAAATACTTTAGGTCAAAATAAGCTGTGCCATCACGAAAATACTAAGGTTAACCTTGAAGCAATTTTTTTTAATATAGCTTTAAATATGTAAATAAAATTTATGCTGGATTTGGTTAGCGTGAAGACAAGCTGCTGTTTCATAATTATAAGCCTTTTCTAATTCTGAATATCAAACTCAATTGGTTACCAGTCTCTCTCGTATCTTTTGTTTGACAGGACATGCTCGAGGTGGAAACCCGATTCCTTTTTGGCGGGTTGTTTGGAATGGAGGTTTGGTGTTCTTTCTAAACCACAATGACTGACAGGACAGCGCCTAGATCCCAGCTACGGTTAGAATGGGTCTACGGCTACCGTGGACATCAGTGCAGGAACAATTTGTTCTACACAGCAAACAGTGAAATCGTGTATTTTGTTGCGGGGGTTGGAGTAGTGTACAACACGAGAGAGAATGCTCAAAGGTTTTTCCTTGGCCATAACGACGATATCATAAGGTTTGCAAATTTAAAATCAGTTTTCCTAATGTTTTCGCTTATGAGCTTTGTCTTATCATGCCGTAGCTTTCTGAAAATTCAATGTTTAAAGGTGATATTAATGGCGATGTACGGAGACTGGGTGTGTTTCTCGACTTATTGAAATGATCTTTTACATATTCCCCACTGTTCGGATTTGTTTATATTTTATTTAGTGCAGAATATTATGATAGATCGTCTTAGGAAGTTATTTTATTTCCATAAGCTGTCAGTGAAAAGTCTTCATATCAAATCATTTTTCTATTTTTTTCGATATCATGAAGTGTTTTTTAGATAAGCTATAAGCTTGATTGTTTGAAGTTATCTTTCGGCATGTTTTCTTAGACTTTGTGTTTTATGGAAAGACCATGGCCAGTCACTTTAGCTATATGTAGCTTGATAATGGATCTTTCTTGCAATTTGCCTCCCGGTTGAATACTAATTGATTATGAAGAACACTCTCGCAAAATAACTTTAAATTTAAATTTCATTTAATGACTCGCAATTTAGTAGTTGTGGAAAATAAACATCTTTCGGTGATTATTTGTACACAACCTTGTACAATAAACTCTTTTCTTTTTTAATCCAAAGGATAAGTATTCAGCATTTCAATAATAAGAATGCCATTCAAAATAACAAGTGTAGACAAAGACATTCTGTCGACCTTAAATAAGATCCCTTTTTAAATTACTTGTTTGTTATCATATCAGCCATTTGAATCCCCTCCATTGCAACCCTTGCCAGAAGCACTTGTTAAGCCATTGGGCTTGTCTCTTTTTCCCACCATAAAGGGGATGTTAAAACAGCCATAAACAGTAGGAGCTGTCTGTTAACAGCAGACTCTGAGGCATTAAAGGCCCTCTTTACAGGGAGATAGGGTAACCCTAGGGCTAGGGTTGACCACCAGGTAGGCTCAAATAGATAACTCAGCTTTAAATTTGCAAGGAAAAAATAATATCTGTTAAGGAAATTAAAAGAAAATATGTGGAAGGTAGAGGAACCCTATAACTAAGGTAACTCTAGTGGTAGGGCTACCATCTGTCCTTTATTGTAAAGAGGCCCTTAGTTAATATATTGATTACACTCACGATTGGATGTTGCATTTAGCTGGAGGCATCATGATAATGAGGCAGTTAAATATTGTGGAAACTGGTTGTATTTGCAGTATTTTTTTTCTTTTTTTAGTGCATTTCTTAAATTTCACTTCGCTTTATGGTTTATTATTACTCTACAAATAGTCCATCTGAGCCCAATCTTACAAAGTTAGCAAAACCACTTCCAGTCTGGGAAGGTAGCCAGTCAGGAGCAGGCAATGATGATCTTAGTATATAATATGGGAGATAACTTTGATGTTATCAGTAGGTCAAAATATGACACCTGATTGGTTCTTAGGTTTTCAATGTAAAGCATGATTAATTTGTAATGCTCATCAGGGTGAGTTCCCAGTGAGATTGTCTGAACAATAATTTATAAATGTGATCTTGCCATTTTCCTGCCCATTGCAATTATTTTTACCTTTTTTCTCAGCCTATTTTGCATTTTTCAAATTTCAAACTTTTATTATAATTTTTTTAATATTTTGAGTCAAATGGAAATTTTAACACCTATTGCTGACGTTTATAAATGATTTGACACCTTGCTATTAAATTCATTTAACATCATTTAATTAAGTGATTCTTACTCTTTGCTTTGGGTGACATATGAAAGCTATTTCCTGAAAATAAGCTGTTGCTCATTTTTCTTTTTTAATATTATATTTCAGATGAGTGCAATATTTAGCATATTCTATTTACAATTACTGTCCAACTTTAATTTTTGCTATCCTCGTATGCAGCCTATATCCTTAATGAATACCATATTTATTTAATTATCAAACATAATAATATAACCTTTATTTTTGTTGTTGTCAGTCTTGCACTACACCCAGAGAAGCTCCACGTAGCAACTGGTCAAGTGGGTAAAGAGCCGTATATATGTGTATGGGATTCTAGGACCACAGAAACTGTCTCAATCTTAAAAGATGCACATCAGAGGGGAGTTACATGTTTGGCTTTCAATAATGCTGGAAATGTAAGTTAACTTTGTGATTCATACTATATGACTTATGATCTGATGATGTTTAGTCAGTCAGGAGTACATGCTCTCCATAATGTTGGTGACCAGATGCATAGATATTAGAAATTTTATTTTTTGTTATTCTTATAATGTCCTATATTAGCAGCTAGCTTCCTTATTTATTTAGTTTTTCTCCAAATTATGTAAAAGCTGGAGGGTTTATGATGGCAGTAGAATTTTTAATATAGACAACATAGTTTGTCTGCCAGTGGAATAATATGTGGCTGGGTATTTTTCAAAATTTAATAATTTAAATATGTTTCTCCAGCGAAAACTAGATATGTTTTTAAAGATGTCAGCCTCCTTCAGGATTTAAAATCATGATTTATTATCAAAGCTTGGTTTATGGCAATCCAATTACTTTTACTTCAGTTCCAGCACAGCTAGAGTACATACAGTAAAAGAACTGTCTGTTTTGAATTGATAGCTAGCTTACTTTAAGCTGCAACTAAAAATATTTGTCAGTCTGTAAGTTCTGCTGTTTTTGTGTGAATTAAAAAATAAAACATTTTTTTTAATAATATAACCTTTTTGTATTCTTCTTGATTTCTAGCAACTTGTATCAGTTGGTCTTGAGGACTATCATATGGTTGTTGTCTGGGACTGGAAAAAGGGAAAGATCTTGGCATCCACAAGAGGACACACTGATAGGGTAATACAAACTTGCCTATTGTCAGTAGTTAATCGTAATGGAAAGAAATGATTTTATTTGGATATACACTATGGATGTCTACTACTGAAAAAAAAACACAAAAACCATTTTAGTTCTTCATCTATGAAAATAATTCATAAAGCCATCAGTTATCAAATCTTGACATATTACTTTTTTCTTGATACTTAACATTCATTATTTTTACAAATACACTCAAGTCAAATGTCTTGGAAAATATTGAGAAATGTAGTCAAAATTGATTTTTTAGTCCTACAACTGACAGTCTTTGTCAAAAATGATCGTTGTCAAAAATGTGCACTTCGGTAACAATTTTTATGTTTTACAAACCTTTCTTACAGATATTTGACATCCAGTTATGTTTTACAAACCTTTCTTACAGATATTTGACATCCAGTTTAACCCTTACAATGACAGTTCAATTGTAAGCTGTGGAGTAAAACATATCAAATTCTGGACAATGCGTGGAAATGCCTTGAGCCCTAAGAAAGGTAGGAGTTATGGTTCAATAGAAGGTGTTTCAAATTGCACTGACATTTAGCAGAAAAATTCTAGAATTTCTTATTTTTTTATTTTATTTATGATGATATTTTAACTCAAGTGTTAAAAATTCGTCACAATAGATGCCTTTTCCCTCAGATGCTTTCCTCTTTCTTTCTTCAGCAAAAAATCCAAATTCCATATCATATCTAAGTGCATAATGTTGATGTTTGCCCCATGATTTACATTGGCCTTATTGACTAGATAAATCGAAGTTGCTTCAAATTGATTATAAAATTAATATCCTCAATATCACACTTTTGGAACAGGGGTAGTCTAGGCAAAGTTATTGTATTTTGATGAGGGTTTTATATTTTATAGGAATTTTTGGGAAGGCTGGCGAAATCCAGACTAACTTGTGTCTTGCATTTGGTCCTAATGATGTCACATATTCTGGTACCCTTAGTGGTGAAATCTACAAATGGAAAGGACAAAACTTGGCTGGTTCAATATCAAGTGCACATACGGTATGCAAGTTAAAAATATTTGTCGCTCTGCTTTGTTGGATTGTCTGGCATATGGCTGGCAATTTAAATGCCAATGAACTATTGAAACAAATTTACTTTGTCATCACATGCCCACCTAAAATCATGTATTAAGGCTTGTATAGACCCCTTGCAGCCATCTGAATGCAGCTCAATTTGGAAGACAAAACAATAGATCCTAATGCTCAGGCAATTGAAATTCTTTTGTTTTGTTCTCCAAGTTCTCCTCTAAAAGGGTTGCTATTATCTAGATCACATCTTCAAACAATTATAATTTAAATTTTTTCCATGTTTCTCAAGGGAGCTGTGTTTTCCATCTATAATGGAACTGATGGGTATGCAACTGGATCTAAAGATGGGTCATTTATTCTGTGGGACTCTGATTTCAAACCAATTGCTAAGATTGACATGGTGAATACTCTTGTGGGATATGAAGGTACATGATGTATGATCTACTTATTTTGAAGACTGTGATTCATGATTTTGCAAATAAATAGCTTCCCTAAATATTTGTATGAAGGTTTGTGATTTGTGAATTTACAGAAAAAATTGTTGGTGTTTTGTGATTAAAATCACCACTCTTTTTAATTTATTTTCATGGTACTTTTAAGACGTTCATTTGGTGAAAGCACAAACATTATAAAAACCTCACAAAACTAGAATCGTCAACTGACGATGGATGGTTTTCATGGGTAAAACTGAACAATTATAGTAAACTAACCTTCTGGAGTGGTATAATCTAGTTTTTTGATCAATGCCTCAACAGGACTGTCCATTAGAAGTGTTTGTTGGCAGGAAGATAAGATCCTGGTTGGAACTAATGCTGGTGAAGTATTTGAAGTTACTGCAACAAATAAAGAAAAACCAAGAACTATTGTTCAGGTACTTTTAAAGTGTGTGTTTTTCTACTGATATCACTGGGGGCCCAATCTTGATATAAAGAAAGATGTTTTGGTTTTGTATCTGAGGTCAAGATAGTGCCAGGCTTCATTATATTTATAAGCCAATGGAAAAATCAAGCAAAATGTTTTGTGTAATGCCCCTATGGTGTTCTGGGTGCTCATGATGCTGAAATAATGCTTGTAATTTTTAGATCCAAATCACGTTCAATAGACCATTTGCACTCATTGATAGGACTGGTGTTAATTGTATTAGGATTTGTGTGGTGTTGAAATGTCATCTAGACTTGCCAATACCATTCAGTACAAATCCCAATAATTCTATATAATTATACATGTCATGATGATATGTAACCTTTGCCTTCTTGCTAATATTGAGGTGCCCTTTCAAATTTTGGAGCCTCTTCTGACACCATGACTTGGTTTAAGGAGAGAGTTAGGGTTATGGGCTATTAGAAAAAACCTACTAATGGTCTATCAACAATCAAGCCCTGTGATTGGCTGAGCTACTAGGGGTCTATTAGTGATAGACCTCTAGTAGCGAGAAGCTCCGGTTTTGAAAACCAAAAAATATATATTTAAAAACTTTTTGCATCCTTTTATTGGACCGATTAGTAGGTTTTTACTAAAACAATTAGACCTCTCGCCCTCATGGCCTACGAGTCAATAGCCCATGAGGCCGGCCTCATGGGCTATTGACTCGTAGGCCATTCGGACTCGAGGACTAATTGTTAAATGGTCCCTAACATTTTTGAATCACACAATTATATTATTTTGATTCTCTAAGCAGTTGACAATTGTTTAATCTTTTAATCTTTGTCATTTCCTCTGTCAGGGCCATGCTGAAGGAGAACTATGGGCCCTTGCAGTCCATCCAAAGAAGGGTATCTTTGCAACAGGAAGTGATGACAAAAGTGTTAGGTAACATATCAATACACTAGCTACTTTTTATTTATGCATAAGCATGAGAGTGTATGTCCTCACTGGATGATTCAGTGACATAAGCATAAGCACAAGTATAAGAAGAACAGAACCTTTTTGTCCTTGTGCTTATGCTTAATATGCTTATGCTTATGCTTATGCTCTAGTGAGGACCAGCCTTAAGTCTCCAGCCATATCATTACCATCATTATTACTGTCTAATAGTCTGGATATCAGGGCAATGAAACGTATTTGTTCTTCTACATTTATGTGTTATGTTTCCCATTTGGGTTGTGCTGTTTTCTTTTCAAGTTATTTATCAATAAGCTGATTTTTAATTACAGATTGTGGAGTATGGCAGATAGGAGTTTACTAGCAAGGACTGACCTGGATCAGAAGATAAGGTCTGTTAGCTTTAGTGCTGATTCTTCACATCTTGCTGTTGGTTTGGGAGATGGCTCATTCCGTGTACTCAAAGCAAGGTTAGACTAAGTATAATGGGTTTGTTTTATCAAGTTAGTGTAATCACTAATCTGAATACAACTACACACTGTTAGGTTTGCTTTCTTCTCCAACTGGTTCTCACTGTACCTTTTTTCCAACATTTCTCAGTCCCAGACTAAAGTCTAGTCTGATTATTACAGTGTGGACACTCAAAGCATGAACACTTCGATTTTTTTTTTTTTTTTTTTTTTGACATTTTTCATAACTATCCAATCATCACTGTCCATAGAAACAAAAAAAAATTAAAGCTCCATCAAATCACAACAGAAAACAGAACATCAGTTTTTATTTTCTAGCCATCTCATGTGAACTAATAAACTGTTAAATCACATAAATTATGCTATTTTTTGTGATTGGATGATGACTAAGAAATGCTTGATTCCTTTTTCTATAGAGAGTACTGATTGAATAGTTATGAAAAAATAAGATTAGATTCAAAAAATTTTTGTAGATGATTTGAATTGCATTGCATGTACTTTTAGATTTCTTTTCCTTCCTTCCTTCCTTCCTTCCTTCCTTCCTTCCTTCCTTCCTTCCTTCCTTCCTTCCTTCCTTCCTTCCTTCCTTCCTTCCTTCCTTCCTTCCTTCCTTCGTCCCTCTCTTCTTTCCTTTCTTTTATTCCTTCCTTCTCCATTTCATTCATTCATTCATTCTGACTTTCTTTTTGAGTCATTGTTAAGTAACAATTTTTTTCTTAACTGAAATATTTACAGAGATCTTTCCGAAGTTGCTCATATCAGAGATCGTCGAGAAGTCATCCATGAGATGAAGTACTCCCCTGATGGTCAATACCTGGCAGTTGGATCGAATGATAATTTTGTAGACATCTATGCTGTAGCTCAGAAGTACAAGAAGGTGGGCGAATGTAAAGGAAGCTCTAGTTTTATAACTCATTTGGACTGGTCTGAAGATGGCAAGTACTTGCAGACTAATTCTGGTGCTGCTGAACGCCTCTTCTATCGTATGCCAAGTAAGCCATGGTTTAGTCAGATTTCTTAGGATGTAGTATAGCCTTTCTCTGGAGACGTCCTTAGGATCCGCAGCTTCAATAGACTTTTGTGTACTTATGTAAAGCTAAGACAAACGCCATACCCACTATTTTTACAGTATGTTTTTTTATGGAACAGGATTACAGGGAAAAATAGACTCCTTGCAGCACGTCAGAATGCAGCCCAATTTGGAGCGCAAAACAATAGGTTCCAATTCTCATGACATTTTAATTATTTTGTTTTGTCCTCCAAATTGAGCTCATATGACATCACGTGAAAGGGGTATATATGTATTTTTTGATTTTTCAAGTTGTTATCCTTCATATAACTCAAGCTGGATAATACGTCTTTACCCTCTTTAAAATGACGACTTTACTTTTTTTCTGCTGTAGAGGGCTTTCTGTTGTTTTCTCTGAACCAAGATAGGCGGGTGGTGCGCACCGTGTATGCCGCATAAAATACTTAATCCTTTTGGGTGGATGGGAGGAGTATCTTCAGGTATGTTAGTGGTCACACCCAATGACATATTCTAAATCAAGTAATTCGATTTTTGTCAGATGGTAAACGTATCACTAATAAAGATGAGATCAAGACAATCAACTGGGCGTCTTGGTCATGTGTACTCGGCACAGAGGTTAACGGTATCTGGGGTAAATATACTGACACCAATGACGTCAATGCCACTGACGCAGCCTTCAATCACAATGTCTTGGTAACCGGAGATGATTTTGGTCTGGTGAAACTCTTCAACTTCCCTTCGGTTAGAAAAGGTTGGTGTTAGTGTTTGTAGTTGATTTGTCACACTGTAGTATGGCATAAAGTAAACGGAATCTTTGACAAAACGATATTGTTTTCTTGAAATGATATTCAAGGGTTGATGTGCCGTTGAGTTTTTGTTTAAGGTGTTTAAAAGTTACAGATATAAAAATCGTCCTTAATAAAACTTATGCTACGATCTTTTACGTCAGTGTGTTATGGGTTACCCAGGGAAATCTTACCGAGCCAAAATAATGTGTACGTTAAAATGTCTGGTGTAAATGACTAGTACCAGGTCTTAGCCAAAAACATTAGTCACAAGATTCACTGACGATGACGATGGCGGTCACGGTCACGGTAATGACGATGATGATCATGATGACGATGACGATGATGATGACGATGACGATGACGATGATGATGATGATGACGATGACGATGACGATGATGATCATGATGATCATGATGATCATGATGATCATGATGATCATGATGATCATGATGATCATGATGATCATGATGATCATGATGACGATGATGATGACGATGATGATCATGATCATGATCGGAGATAACTAAATTGAAACTCCTGATTATATCCTATAATTTTTTTCAGGTGCTAAATTTCGTAAGTACGTTGGACATTCAGCACACGTGACCAATGTTCGTTTCTCGCATGATTTCCATCGTGTTATCAGTGTGGGTGGAGGTGATCATGCTGTTTTCCAGTGGCGATTCCTTCCCGAGGGTGTTGCAGGTGATGATGAAGATCTTCCTGAGCCAGTGTCTGGTTATTTGGAGTCTGACAGCGAAGAAAGTGATTCAGAGGCTTCTGATATTGGGGAACTCGACAGTGATGTGGAGAATGTAAGTCGGTTATTTTTTGTTATAAACCTTATGACACACGCTACAACATTGCGCGCAATATTGCAGGCAATCGATGTTGCGAGCCATGTCACACGAAGCAATTTGTTGCACGCAATGTTGCTGAAGTAGAAAACGATCCTACTTCAGCAACATTGCTTCAGTATAATATTGCGCGCAACGTTGCACAGTGTGTTTGAGCTTTAACTAACTCCTTAGAATTGCTGCAAGTCGTCCCAATCTCCTTTCCCCTCTGCCATGAAAAGAGAATTTAGCGATTGGATTTCTGTTTCGCGCCAAAAATGTAGCCAATCTCGACTGATATAATTTATTCACCGACTGAAAACCCCGTCGGTAAATTTGGCGCGATGCACGGATGAAAAGTCCTCAGTCTCGCTAGTAAAAAGGGGGGGGGGGGGGGGGTGGGGGGGCAGACGACTTTTACAATCATGGTCTGCTAACTCCTCCTGAATGCTAATCGTGGTACTGCTATTCTTGGCCTTGTTCCTATCAATATCCAATTAATGTATACGCCTTCCTAATAAATGTTCTTAAGGGCAAAGAAATGTTTAACCCTTTTCAAGAAAGAAAGTCAAATTAAATCTGACTCTTTGATATCCAAAAAGCATTTTCGAACTGAAGCTTGATTATTTCATTTATTCTTTAATCAGGAAAAACAAATTGATTACGATCGAACCATCTACAAGGAAGACCTGCCGGCATTAAAAAGAGAGTTATCAAAGAAAAGAAAAAACAGTGTTAAACCTGAGGATAATAATCCTCGTCAGAAACCACCCAATGAAGGACTGAGATTGGAATTCGTGTTTGGGTGAGTAATGAAGTTACATTTTTAGAATATTAAAGTAAAGTTGTAAATATTGGTTTGTCACAGCTGAGCTAATTTTCTTGAAAATAATCCCGAGCTCCTAGTCTCCTTCGCAGACGTTCTTAGGGTCATCACGTCGTCACGCAACGTTTCTCTGCGTGAAGACCCTAAGAACGTCTGCGTAGGAGGTTACCGAGCTCCTTGCGGAATTTGAACCTATGACCTTCAGATACAAACCGACGCTCTAAACAACTGAGCTACTGGAACTCAAGTTAGTGAGCGAGGTCTATGATGGTATTTACTCAGGTCAATAGATCTCATCGGCTTGGGTGTAATGTTTTCCCATTTCAGACCACGTGTCATTCTCCAGAGTATCATTTCATTGTTTAACGGTTGCGCATGAGAAGACACATGAATATGGATGCAACTCAAACAAAGAATCTTATTCTCAAGAGAATGACACGTGGTCTGAAATGGGAAAACATTACGCCCAAGCCGATGAGGTCTATTAGGAGGTACGCTGTAACAGACCTATAAAGTGGAAAGTTGAAAGATCATGATTCAACAACTGAAACGTAATATTGAAGTAATTTACTCTCACATCACACCACTTCATCTTTAACACTTTATCAGCATCATCACATTATTTGTTGTGAGCTCTTCGATAATCTGACTAGTTTCTCATTGTTTATTGATCAGATATCGTGGTTATGATTGCCGCAATAACGTGTTCTACACCCAGACGGGCGAGATCGTCTATCATGTAGCGGCTCTTGGTATTGTTTACAGTCGTGATAAACACAAACAGCGATTCTATACTGGCCATACTGATGATATCTTGTGCCTGTCTATTCACCCTGTAAAGGACTTCATAGCAACTGGACAGGTAATAATATTTATCATTCAAATGAATATTTCCGTCATTTTGATTGCCCGAGAGAACTGCGAATAACTGCCTACAAATAACGGTCTGCTCCGCATGCGCAGTAACGTTGCATTTGACAATGGCTCGCTTCCCTGAAAAAATGAACTGACTTCTTTGTTATTGTTTGACTCGTGCGCACTGTCCCTCAAAGATTAGATAGAATAATTTGAATGATAAAACAATTATTGAACTCGGTTATCGTAAAATATCGAGATTTGTTAGTGTCTCGAAAGCAATTATTTGCCTCTGCCTTCGGTATCGGAAAATAATTGCTTGCTTGCCACTAACAAATCACGACATTTTGCTCAACCTCATCTAATAATTGCTTAATACTTATGCCTTTTTTTATGATAACGCGAACAAGACAACGAGCTAGCCGCCAATCAAATTTACTGCGTGAATCATAAAAACACGCAACTGGAAACTCGTAATAACCAAACCTACAGCCTGGTCCACCTTTGAAAACCCAGACGTCTTTGGCTGTGGGAGGAAAGTGTTTTCGGATACGTTTGGTGTGTCTCGCCCGAGACAATGTCTAGGTTCCAAAGAAAACTCAAATTTGGACTATAGAACAGACAAATGAGAAGCAACACGTAACGGTCGGGAGAACTGAGAAGTAAAAACACACGATTTATTAGTTCGACCCCGTTGAGCTGCGCAACCGCTGTACTAGCGATGGTGATTAGCAAAACATCAGTCATGAATTGTTTGGGTTATCCTATCATTGTAGGTTGGGCGTGATCCAACTATTCACGTGTGGGATGCAGAAAGAATGGAAACATTGTCCATCCTCAAAGGTCAACACGCAAGGGGTGTCTGTGCTGTAGACTTCTCAGGTAATCACAATTTAATAGACTCAAAGTTTTTTTTTTTTTTTTTTGAAAACGGTGAAGCAGGAAGATGCATAAGAAGCTGCACATTGCACTTTGTACTCAGGGCCATGCGCGATATTTGTGAAAGACGTCTAAGTAGTCCGTTATGGTATATTTGAAATAAATGACACAAAGACTGTTGAATTCTAGGTGATGGTCGAAAGCTAGCTAGTGTTGGTTTGGATGACAATCATGTCATTGTTGTTTGGGATTGGAAAAAGGGAGAAAAGTTAGCAACCACCAGGTAAGCTGATACTTTCGTTTTCTTTTTTCCTCAAATATCTGTAACAACAACAACATAACGTTACTGAAAGTTAAAGTTAAAGTGACTTATTTTTTTAGCAGTTACTCAAAATAATTGCTTAAAGTGCCAGAGATGACATGGCTCCACATGTGCAAATAATCAGTTTGCTTTTTTCGGCCTTTGCTTGCGAGCTTGCGTGCTTGCGTGCTAGGGAATTTCTTATCTCCTTGTCCAATGAAAATTATAACGCACTTTTTCCCGCCAAGTATTATTGCGTATGAAATCTCGTTTTCAATTCGAGCTTCTTTTAGTTACAAGCCTCACCAACACATCCAATATCTAGGACGTGGGCTGTTTCTCCTAAAGTCGATCATCACTTATTGTGATGCTTTTTCTTTCCTCTGCAGGGGCCACAAAGACAAGATCTTTGTCATCAAGTGGAATCCAATGAACCACGAACAACTGGTTACAGCAGGCGTCAAACACATCAAATTCTGGACTCAAACCGGTGGTGGTTTTACATCTAAGCGGGGTACTTTTGGTCATGCAGGAAAACACGACTCAATGATGTGTGTTACGTACGGTAAGAACCCTGAGGTGGTGTTCTCTGGAGGAGCACTGGGCAAGGTGTATATCTGGCAAGGTAACGCTTTACAGGGATCTATCCAGGCTCATGAGGGACCAGTGTTTGCTATTCAGACCTTGGAAAAGGTAAGTCAATTAAGAAGTGCTTCCTCCACTTTCCCCTGCCTTTCTTAATGTTTAGCTTCTTACCAAAGAACTGTACTCGCACGCGATTGTGGCTCAATTATCGAGCCAACACCACAGCCAAGAAAACAGCGCATGAACAGCGCACACCACCTCTAACCAACTGTTTTAGTAACACATAACTACTTTTGTTCTTCAGGGATTTGTAACCGGAGGTAAAGATGGCAATGTATGTCTGTGGGACGATAATTTCAGTCGATGTCTGAAGCAATATAAAGTGTCTCGCACGGGTCTTGCCCCTGGCCAGCCCGGTACACTTATCGCTGATGCTCCGGCAATACGGGCAATTACCCTGGGTCAGGGTCGTATCTTGGTTGGAACTAAGAACAGTGAGGTGAGGAAATTACTTTGTCTTCAAATCAAATATTAGGAGAGAGTTTTCTTGCACAAGCGCAGTAGATAAAAAAAAAAAGGAGTTGGTACAGAGCTGGCAGATCACTCTTTCCAAGGTAAACCCTGTCTCGAACTACAGAGACTGCACACAAAAAAATCAATTACGTATCACTCTAAGTGCTGTGCAAAAGCAAAATCCTGTTAAAGAACAAGCTCGTCGATTAGGGATCCTACTGTTTTCATTGCTAAGCGCTGATCGAGACAACATTCGCGACAGGGAAATCGGGCAATACACTGCCGTGAGTATCAGAGAATGTTAACGTACCGAACAATTTGTTTGATCATTGACGCGATAGTGTACGACTACCCTGTCGCGACTGTTGTCTCGATCAGGGCACAATAGCAATGAAACTCCACTGTGGTAAATGTCTCGTTGAAACTGGTATCTGGACATAACGATTTATATCATGTAACATTGTTTCCAGATATTGGAGATCGATAAAGCAGGACCTATACACCTTATCCTTCAAGTAAGACTTGGAATACATGTTTCTTTAACTTGTGATTTAAGCTTTTTTAGGTCGAAAATTATTTATCATACTTCTAAACCTTGAGGACGAATCTTCACATCATACTTGTAAACCTTATTTCAGGGTCATTTAGAGGGAGAACTGTGGGGTTTGGCCAATCACCCAACAGATGATATTAGTGCTACTGTTAGTGATGACTGTACAGTGAGAGTATGGGACATGGCAAATCACCGTCTACAGAATTTGCGGAAGTTCAAACAGCCAGCAAGAAGTGTGACTTTCTCTCCCGATGGGCGTGCCCTTGCTGTTGGAATGAAAGACGGTAAGCCACCCGAAATATTAGCCATTCCGAGATTGAGGGGGAAAAACTGGGTCGAATTAGGATCGCATTGCATTGTGGAACTGTTTTAGGGGACGAAATAGATGCCATCTTGGCAATATGTCCCCTAAAACAGTACCACAATGCACCACAATAGCAACTCGACCCAGTTTTTTCTTCGACTCCGGAATAGCTATTGTTACGAGTCCTTCCTTTCATCTCGTCTACCATTGTATCCTTTTATCCTTTCCTTTCTTTTCCTTTCTTATTGATTATTTTCAACTTTCCTCAGGAAGCTTTAAGGTGTTGGATTCATCCACTCTTGAAGATATGGTCGAATTTCACCACAGAAAAGAGGAAATATCTGATCTTAAATTTTCACCAGGTAAGTGAAATGAGAGATGTCAAACTAGTAAGACGTTGATGTTAACAGCAATCTAACTTACAAACAGAATGGAGGCACAAGCACGACATAAAATTCGTAACGTTGTGGCTTTCGCTACCGGCTGATGTTTTTTTGTGAAGTTTTATTTTTTTTCTTGGAACAGAATTGTTAAATAATAAGCACTTCAGCACTGATCTCAGTGTATTTTTTTCATTCAGTCTCTGTACTTGTGTTTTATGAATGTTGCTGTGTTGTTTGTTTGTTTTTGAACCCCACCCCACCCCACCCCACCCCCTTACAAAAAGCCTTATTTTTTGGAACTCTACAATCCTCGGATTATTGGAATTATGTTTCTGTTTTTGTTTATTTGACCGCATTGTATACAGAACCCAGGGTTCTGACGGCTCTCTCGCCTATGACCGGGAAGCACTTGAGCGAGGGTGTCTCGAATTGCGCATACAGCCAATTTCTTGGAAATAATGTATGGCAGCTGACACTGACTGGATACTGATCTTTGTATTAACATGCATGTTTGCATCTAGGTCAAGGCAAATACCTAGCTGTGGCCTCTCATGACAACTTCGTCGATATTTACAATGTCATGAATAGTAAACGAGTGGGGATCTGTAAAGGAAGCTCTAGTTATGTGACTCACGTGGACTGGGACGAGAAAGGTATGTATGTAACACTGTAAACACTGACTTGAGTTATATCAATCAAAACAATCTACTTCTGCAACGAAGGCTTTATGCACGATGGGCAGGTGTTTGTGTAATGGCATTTTAAGTTTCGTATCAGTTGAGTATCTTGACGTAAGTGAAAGACCTGGTTATGGGACTATGTAATTCAGTGTAAAATCGAAGGAAAAAAAAACTACCCCTAAATCATGTGAATATGGCTCGACTGCACTCATTACGTTTCAATCCCGAAACGCGAAAAGAAAAAAAATGTGAAAAAGAAAAAAAAAAGAAAATAACGACTATCTACATTTTCAAGAGAAAACTAAATTATTGACATAAATTTAATAGGATCAGCTATAAGTATATTCAAACAGGATGTTTTCAATTTTTATTCGGGAGTTCGCTTATAGGTGTATACATTTTGTCTGTCCCTATGATGTCAGTAGCGTTAGCTACTTGATTTTGACTATTCTTGATTCTTTTTAATCAGGAAAATTATTACAGACAAATTCTGGAGCAAAAGAGCGTCTGTTCTTTGAAGCGCCTCGTGGGAACAGACAAGCAATAGTATCAACAGAATTACGAAAGATCGACTGGTGCACATGGACTGGAGTACTGGGTGATAACTGCGCAGGAATATGGCCCCCTCACTCTGATATTACCGATGTCAATGCTACTGATAGATCCAAAGACAAGAGTTTACTGGCTACTGGAGATGACTTTGGTTATGTGAAAGTGTTTGAATACCCTGTTAAGGTAATGGTCAGTCTAGGTTTTCAATATGATTAAGAATAGGAAAAAATAAAGAAAGGAAGAAAGGGAAGATGGAATGATTGGTGAGTAAAAGAACGAGGAAAGTAATAGGTGGGTGTGCGATGACGTAAATTGTCTTGGTTGATTGTTATTTAGATTACCAACCAGATATTCATTTTAACAATCCACTAATGCAAAGTGACAAATCCTATTGTTAAAATGGTTGGCACATTAACATCACAATGGCAATGTTTATAAGCATTACATCCACCTATATAAATAGGCAATATGCATCAAGGCTTACAAAGCACTCTGGGAAACTGAGTCCTGCAAAAAGCAGGGAAATCAAATAAAATATCAGAAAAAAATACTGTTATTTTCGTCTGTTGAAATACTTTCATTTCCATAGAAAATGTCGACGGAAAAAATGTCAGGTGAATTTTTAGAGGAGCCAAAAAAGTGTAAGGACTCAGTTTCCCAGCATGCTTTGTGCGCATTGGCTATTATATCTATATGTGTTTTGTTTTTTAATGTTCCTCAGGGGAAAAACGCCAAGTTCAAGAAGTACGTCGGTCATTCTGCACATGTCACAAATGTTCGCTGGTGCCATGATGACTGTCGTCTGGTATCTGCGGGGGGTGCTGATACAGCAGTAATGGTTTGGTCACGTGGTCGTCCTGCAGACCGAGAGGAGACTGGAGGTGACAGTGATGACTCAGACACAGACTCTGAAGAAGAAGGTGGATATGACAGCGATGTTGAACGAGAAAAGAATATGAATTATGCAGATAAAATATATTCAAATCCACTGCGAACTACTAAGGGAGTCAAACCTCATTTGAGGGAAGGTGCTGGAGTTGAAGAACACAGGTATGCTATTTGTTAACCTACCGTCTATACGCCCTGTTTTTAAAAGCAATGACTCTAATATATCGTGTAATATGTAACGTTAATTGAGTGACATAAATTTAAATGCATTTCAAACCCAAAGAAATTATTTTTCATTTATTCTTTCATATATTCATTCATTCTTTCATCCAGTCCTTCCTTCCTTTCTTCATTGTGTTTAGTTGTTTCATTTTTCGTTTAACCCTTATCATTTTTGTTTTTTTGCTATATGAAGGTTTATTATATGGCTACGATTGTACGCGCGCTCTGATTGGCTGATTTCCGGTCTGAGATTTTCCCATCTCAGACCGTTACCATGACAATCGGTCCGGATCGCATATCAAATTTGCGAGTTTGTTTACAATTTTCACGTCGCGAAATTTGACATTTTTTCTCGTTAAACAAGAAATTTATAAGCAAAATAAAACAAAAAGCGAACAAAGAAATGATGAGCTACGAAGAGGACCATTCTCCGAGCAAATTTTACTACCCTGACGAGCTCGAAGTGGACTTCAAAATCTTGTTTTGACTTAGGTTCGCTGGCCGTCAAATATATTTTTTGTCAAAGAACCAAGTCTTTTTACTAAGTCTTAGCCTTTTTTCTTGAAATTGGATCAAAAACAAAAAATCAAAGCTTCAAATATCGGTTTTTGGTTCACAATTAAAAGATGAAAAAGAAGAAAAAGATGATAAAAATCTAGAATGCAGTAAAAACGACAAACTATCCAAGTTTTTCTGACAATGTTTGGCGAACCAACGTCCTTGGCTTGTCTGAGAGTTTCTCCAGCTAGTTTACACATTTCTTGTCGATTTTTTTACGAAATATTAATTAAAATTAATGAATTTACCAAATATCATTCTTGCAGTATAATCAGGTTTTTCTGATCTACAGGCCACTTTTTCTCTCACTGAAGTTTCAGTCACGAAACTTCATCGTAAGATTAAGAATCTTCCCTCGCTTTCCCTCGCTAAATCTTCTTTAACAAGTCGCTAAAGTCGAAAAATTGTTTTTGTTCACTTTAAGACAGACATGACTTCGATTAAACGTATTTTTCGCATTGCAAAAATAAGAAAAAAATACTTCTTGATCCATCTTTGACTACATTATTGAAAACCAACAATATGAAAACACAGCTCCTCTGTTAAACAATTTCTTGTTTAGTTTGTTCCACTTCGATGAATGAGCTTAGTTCTATTACGATTGTTAAAAAAAAAAACTTAAAAACATTTAAAATCAGTGCTTGAACTTCTGTGACATCGGTCTGAAGGGTCTTTAAAGTTCTTTGTGTAAAAAAATAGCAGTTTCCTGATGTAATAAACGCAAGATTTGGCAGTTTGACTTTATGTGTTTTCAGTGCTAGTTGGAAACGATCGATACCTGGCCTATCGATATTCGCTCGATACCGGAAGTTCGCGTGTTTTTTATCGACGCAGCTAAAAAAAACCCAGCCATATAATAAACGATTTATTAACCTCGCTTGCTCGGTCTTTACGAGAAAATATCAGACCTCGGTCTTTTTTGTACGGACCTCGCTGCGCTCGGTCCGTACTGTCAAGACCTCGGTCTGATATTTTCCCGTACAGACCTCGCGCTCGGTTAATAATCCTTTATTATTATATGGCTACGATAGTACGCGCGCTCTGATTGGCTGATTTCCGGTCTGAGATTTTCCCATCTCAGACCGTTACCATGACAATCGGTCCGGATCGCATATCAAATTTGCGAGTTTGTTTACAATTTTCACGTCGCGAAATTTGACATTTTTTCTCGTTAAACAAGAAATTTATAAGTAAAATAAAACAAAAAGCGAACAAAGAAATGATGAGCTACGAAGAGGACCATTCTCCGAGCAAATTTTACTACCCTGACGAGCTCGAAGTGGACATCAAAATCTTGTTTTGACTTGGGTTCGCTGGCCGTCAAATATATTTTTTGTCAAAGAAACAAGTCTTTTTACTAAGTCTTAGCCTTTTTTCTTGAAATTGGATCAAAAACAAAAAATCAAAGCTTCAAATATCGGTTTTTGGTTCACAATTAAAAGATGAAAAAGAAGGAAAAGATGATAAAAATCTAGAATGCAGTAAAAACGACAAACTATCCAAGTTTTTCTGACAATGTTTGGCGAACCAACGTCCTTGGCTTGTCTGAGAGTTTCTCCAGCTAGTTTACACATTTCTTGTCGATTTTTTTACGAAATATTAATTAAAATTAATGAATTTACCAAATATCATTCTTGCAGTATAATCAGGTTTTTCTGATCTACAGGCCACTTTTTCTCTCACTGAAGTTTCAGTCACGAAACTTCATCGTAAGATTAAGAATCTTCCCTCGCTTTCCCTCGCTAAATCTTCTTTAACAAGTCGCTAAAGTCGAAAAATTGTTTTTGTTCACTTTAAGACAGACATGACTTCGATTAAACGTATTTTTCGCATTGCAAAAATAAGAAAAAAATACTTCTTGATCCATCTTTGACTACATTATTGAAAACCAACAATATGAAAACACAGCTCCTCTGTTAAACAATTTCTTGTTTAGTTTGTTCCACTTCGATGAATGAGCTTAGTTCTATTACGATTGTTAAAAAAAAAAACTTAAAAACATTTAAAATCAGTGCTTGAACTTCTGTGACATCGGTCTGAAGGGTCTTTAAAGTTCTTTGTGTAAAAAAATAGCAGTTTCCTGATGTAATAAACGCAAGATTTGGCAGTTTGACTTTATGTGTTTTCAGTGCTAGTTGGAAACGATCGATACCTGGCCTATCGATATTCGCTCGATACCGGAAGTTCGCGTGTTTTTTATCGACGCAGCTAAAAAAAACCCAGCCATATAATAAACGATTTATTAACCTCGCTTGCTCGGTCTTTACGAGAAAATATCAGACCTCGGTCTTTTTTGTACGGACCTCGCTGCGCTCGGTCCGTACTGTCAAGACCTCGGTCTGATATTTTCCCGTACAGACCTCGCGCTCGGTTAATAATCCTTTATTATTATATGGCTACGATAGTACGCGCGCTCTGATTGGCTGATTTCCGGTCTGAGATTTTCCCATCTCAGACCGTTACCATGA
The DNA here is from genome assembly GCA_023349425.1 of Anthopleura sola. NCBI lineage: Eukaryota > Metazoa > Cnidaria > Anthozoa > Actiniaria > Actiniidae > Anthopleura > Anthopleura sola. The sequence goes on from JALHLI010000004.1 coordinate 9,158,141, forward strand.
CAATCGGTCCGGATCGCATATCAAATTTGCGAGTTTGTTTACAATTTTCACGTCGCGAAATTTGACATTTTTTCTCGTTAAACAAGAAATTTATAAGTAAAATAAAACAAAAAGCGAACAAAGAAATGATGAGCTACGAAGAGGACCATTCTCCGAGCAAATTTTACTACCCTGACGAGCTCGAAGTGGACATCAAAATCTTGTTTTGACTTGGGTTCGCTGGCCGTCAAATATATTTTTTGTCAAAGAAACAAGTCTTTTTACTAAGTCTTAGCCTTTTTTCTTGAAATTGGATCAAAAACAAAAAATCAAAGCTTCAAATATCGGTTTTTGGTTCACAATTAAAAGATGAAAAAGAAGGAAAAGATGATAAAAATCTAGAATGCAGTAAAAACGACAAACTATCCAAGTTTTTCTGACAATGTTTGGCGAACCAACGTCCTTGGCTTGTCTGAGAGTTTCTCCAGCTAGTTTACACATTTCTTGTCGATTTTTTTACGAAATATTAATTAAAATTAATGAATTTACCTTCTATGAAGTATTTTCTACGAAACTGAAATATCACTCTTGCAGTATAATCAGGTTTTTCTGGTCTACAGGCCACTTTTTCTCTCACTGAAGTTTCAGTCACGAAACTTCATCGTAAGATTAAGAATCTTCCCTCGCTTTCCCTCGCTAAATCTTCTTTAACAAGTCGCTAAAGTCGAAAAATTGTTTTTGTTCACTTTAAGACAGACATGACTTCGATTAAACGTATTTTTCGCATTGCAAAAATAAGAAAAAAATACTTCTTGATCCATCTTTGACTACATTATTGAAAACCAACAATATGAAAACACAGCTCCTCTGTTAAACAATTTCTTGTTTAGTTTGTTCCACTTCGATGAATGAGCTTAGTTCTATTACGATTGTTTAAAAAAAAACAACTTAAAAACATTTAAAAACTTCTGTGACATCGGTCTGAAGGGTCTTTAAAGTTCTTTGTGTAAAAAAATAGCAGTTTCCTGATGTAATAAACGCAAGATTTGGCAGTTTGACTTTATGTGTTTTGCTAGTTGGAAACGATCGATACCTGGCCTATCGATATTCACTCGATACCGGAAGTTCGCGTGTTTTTTATCGACGCAGCTAAAAAAAACCCAGCCATATAATAAACGATTTATTAACCTCGCTTGCTCGGTCTTTACGAGAAAATATCAGACCTCGGTCTTTTTTGTACGGACCTCGCTGCGCTCGGTCCGTACTGTCAAGACCTCGGTCTGATATTTTCCCGTACAGACCTCGCGCTCGGTTAATAATCCTTTAATATTTACCCCATTGAGTCCATATCGTTCAATACCTTCCCAAGCTTTGTGCCATTTTCCTAGAATAGTTTTCTATATTTTCATTTTTTTTTATTTTTTATATTATTTATTTATATTATTTTTTTTGTGTGCACTGCTAGACCAGCCGTAAGCCGTGGCTCGACTGCTCCTCCTAAAGTAAGACATGCAGAAAGACAAAGAGATCAGAGCCGAAGACGAAGGCAACACCCAATACAGGTATCTATGGGTTTGTTAAATGTATGGACATATAAGCCCTAATGCAGTACTTTCAGTACTATTTCTACATGAAGTGCATAGTTGAATGTTGAAATATTTCGGTTGTCTATTAGAGTGATTGCAATAAACCCGTTCAACAATTACTAGACTAATACACACCATTAATCACAAGTACTAGCTAATAGACTCTAAGTAGACTACAAATAGTCTAAAACAAAATTTTTTAAACAGACAACAAATGAATGTAGTCTATACATGTTTATTGACATTTATATGTATTTCAATTTTTGAGTCGGATTAATGGAAAGATTGTAGAAGGCAAAACGGCAAAGCTTTAATTCAATCTTTTACGCGGAATGAATTAATTACTCATTTACAGTATAAAATTTGTAAAGCAAATGACTCGTAGTAAAAATATTGTTTTTCAGTAGAATGAGACCGTTATTTCGTCTTGCTAAATTTAACCAATAAAGTTGTAGTCTTCACACATGAGCTAGTTACACTAGGCTAATACACACTAATAAACGCTAGCAGATAGTGGTAGACTTTGACTAACAGATTTTGTTGAACGGGTTTATTGTAATCACTCTAGCTTAAGGCATTCTATATTCGTTTTGTTTAATAGGACCTTGCCCTGGAGTTCGTCCATGGCTACCGTGGTTTTGATACCAGGGATAACCTACATTACCTGCCAGATGGAGATATCGTGTATCATGCAGCTGGTGCCTGTATTGTGTTGAGTACTGCCAACGGTGTACAGTCCTTCTACCTTGAGCACACTGATGACATTATATGCCTGTCAGTCAATCAGCATCCTAAATACAAGGTATTTCTTTATTCAAAATAACATCTCTAAGTCCTTCCTCCTACTACGACGCGTTCGGTTATTTTTCTATAACTGTTTTATTTCTATCGCTGTTGCTGATTTCTATCGTCATGTTGATGGTGGTGGTGGTGATTGTGATGCCAGGTTGTAGTTGCTGTTAAATTTTAGTAGGTAAAGTTTGATAAATTTTGGTGAAGAGATGAAATTGCTGATACCAATATTTTTTATCTCGCAGAATGTCGTTGCCACAGGCCAAATAGGTAACGACCCTTGCGTTCACGTGTGGGATGCTGAAACCAAAGACACCCTGTCAATCATCCAAGGCTTCCACAGTGTTGGTGTATGCGCAGTGGACTTCAGCTGTAATGGTAAACTTCTGTTAACTGTTGGTCTTGAAGATTCTCATGGCGTGGCTGTCTGGAAATGGACCGATGGTTAGTGGATTTCTCCATTACTTATTTGATTTTACATTTTTTTTCACTATCAGTCATACTTCATACATCACTCTACCCAAGACTTTCTTTATCATGTTAACGCTATGCGATCAATACTGGAGTTTAGTTTTGCCCTTCATTGTCTCCTTTTTTACGCGGTATGATGAGTCATGTCGGTGCCTCGCTCATAATATTCTGTTTATAATACTTTTTTATTTCATTTTTGCCAATAGGCAGTAAACTTGGTAGTGCAGAAGGCCACACAGAGCGTATTTTCGTGGCTCAGTTTCGGCCTGATTCGGACAGCCATTTTGTGACGTGCGGTGTGAAGCATGTCAAATTTTGGACTCTGGCTGGAGGACAGCTTATTGGAAAGCGAGGTATCATATCGTCAGTACAAGGTGGTTCAAGTGAAGAACAAACCAAGCTACAAACAATGCTGTCAGTTGCTTTTGGTGCGGTAAGTTTCAGATATTAGAATGAGAAAGCTGTCAATCACGGTAATGTGCTGTTATAGCAAACTCAGGGGGGTTTTGCTGGTCTTTTAGTATGACTCGTCTTAGAACGAAACTTGATATTTATATTTATGTTTTCGAAAGATGGATCTTATGAAGGGATATGTTACGTTTGCTAGTGTTTTGCTTTAAGGTGGTTCGGGACCCATAGCTCCTGCAAAAAATATGATATTAGGATGAGACATCAATAACACTTAGATAAGTGATCAAAAACAAGATGCGCGAAACGGATGCGCACTAGCAAGGATCCCGAACTAGCTTAACAGCAGTGCTATTCTCAGCAGTACTATCTCTTGACTGAAGGCAGCGATCCGTCTAGGAAACCAAAGAAGAACTATTTGTTTTTCTATTTATCTTTTGCTCACTCAACTCTTTTGCATGATCAGGACAACCTGACGTTCACTGGTGCAATGAATGGTGATGTTTACGTGTGGTCAGGACATAAACTTGCTCGTGTAGTCAGTAAAGCGCATAATGGCCCCGTGTTTACTATGTACACTACACTCAAAGATGGACTCATTGTAACTGGTGGCAAGGAGAAAAAGTAAGAAAAAACACCTGATATAATCCGTTGAGGCATTCCTTGCCTATTTGATGATGTTAAATCTCAAAAGATCACGTGTTCAAGCTGTTGATTTCTTCTATTGAACCTTCTATTCCATGTCTATGATTAATGATAACATTGTGTTGATGTATAATATATATTTTACGACACAGACTATTTACGAACGATTGTTACTAACTTGAGGTCTGCACGATAGCAGTTGGGAAAGAGAAGAACTCAAGTGGAGAGTCAAGCCTCTGTTTCTTTCTCTGCCGTCCTTAGTATTGTATAATAGGTGAAATGGCAATAAAATACTTACCTCATAACTCCCATTTCTATGAAATATTTTAGGAATAAAGACAATGGAGCTCCCATCAAGCTTTGGGACCAGGAGATGAAGCGATGCAAGCCATTCACTCTAGGGAATGGTTCGGGTCAGAATGTTGTCAAGTCCGTTTGTAGAGCAAAGGTAAACAAACTCATGCGATCGCTTTAATCACTCGACGGCCATATTGTTTGAAACAATAGGTTTTGGATCCCTTGGGTCCCCTTGCCTTCGCTTTGAGGCGTTTTCCAACTTTCCAAACAAAGATTTTTTGCTCTCATGGGGAAAAAATATCATATTGCCGCCGTGCGTGCGCTTTCTAAATTATTACAAGATAAATGGAAAAATATTTATTGATCTTTTCTTATATTGCTACAAACCCATCTAACTAACAGCGCTTTAAATTAACGATTTTAAATGCCTTGGTCTAATTGCTTCAAACCACAATACATACGCTATGTATGTTTATCAAAAATACATGCTAGAGCAGGTTGTGGGATTAACATTATCTTTGCAAAGTTTTATTGTAAAATATAAAAAGGGTGCTTCATATGGTGCATCATGTTACCGACTGAAGCTGCCATCGCAAGACAAACATTCCTTGCTTGAAGTGTTACATTATCATCTTGCTTGTGAAGACGGCAGTGACTGTTGCTGCAAAAGCCAACATAGTGAATGGCAGGCTTGCAACAAATCTTGAGCCCGAGTTGCAGTTATCACCATTACAGCAGTTATATTCATCACAAGACTTGGACTCATACTTGGTGTCTTGGCATATAGCGAGATTATTTTTGACGCACGTCTCTGTACATGCTTTTATATATTTTGTTGTACTTGCACCGGTGGATTTCATGGTAGTCGTGATCTTTAACTTTCCACAGTCGTTATCCCTCGGATCACTGCAATTTACTTTTTTCGCATTGCTTTGGCATTCAGAAAATGATTTACTGGATTCGCATTGATAGCATTCGCGCAGGCCTACGGCTGAAAAATAATGCAAAGAAGAAGAAAAAAAAATTGTGAATAATGAATGATAAACAACTTTAAACGAGGAACGATAAAACGTTAGCGAATAACAAAAAGAATAAGGAATGACAAATAATAAATGACGTTTTATGAATAAATATATATGTCGAACATTCTAACAGAAAACTAAAAAAGTACGGAATGAAAACTTAGACCATAATAATGATAATGATAATAATGATAATAATGATAATAATGATAATAATAATAATGATAATAATAATATTGATAATAATAAAGGATGATTATGTGATAATATAATAATATCGATAAGAAAGCTATATATGCGTAAAAATCTAATATTAATAAAATATACTTAAAAATTGTCAATAAAGTATTATTATCATTAAAAAAATTATATAATAATAATAATAATAATAATAATAATAATAATAATAATAATAAGTATATTGAAAGAAAATGTAATTTGTACTGTGTTACACTTTTCTGCACTGTTACAGATTTTTGCACTGTGTTACACTTGAACTGCACTGCTCTAAGCCAATCAAATTCGAGTAATTTTTCATGTATATTATTATAATAATAATAAACATTTTTTTCCGCATTGAACTGGAAATGTTTCCATAAGATGATTTACGGTTCAGACGTGATGCAATGGTAATATTAGAGTTCATTACCGACTGACAGGTTCGGCATACTTCAGAGAACTTCATTTTTAAACAAATGAAACCGATATTTAACTGTGCTGTCACATGACACTGACCGTAAATGTACAGTGTTCAAAACAAGAAAGACTTGTTTTTAGGAGCAGGCGTAGCTCAGTTGGTTAGTGCGCGGCCTTTGGAGCTAGAAGTCTGTTCCGACTTCTCTCTGTTCTGTGTAGCTTTAGCTTTAAATACCCGTAATAAGGAGCACTGATAGTTTGAGGGGGTAAAGGGCGCACCTTCAAACGCTTTAAACATGAGCCCCTGGCTCGGGAGAATTGGGCAACCACTCCCCGCGTTTAAAAGTAAAATATTGGCTTTACCTTTTTTGGCTGTTTTGATAACATTTCTAGCGAGTAATATATTTAAAGAGAAAAAAGGAATTAGAAAAAAAAGAGAGAGTTGTGTTATGATTCCAGCTGACTAATTAACTAGAACTCTCCGTCAAGCTTCAATTGCATTTTAGGCTAACTTTATAGATTAATTCAAAATGTTTCAATCCAGATGAAACTTCGCGAGTAAAATGTTTCTAAAAAAATGTATTCCACTAATTAAAAGTTGTTTTATTAATCTTTCTTTTTGAACAAAAATTGTTTCGAAATTTTTGAAAGATTGCTAGTTATTTAAAAGGAAAAAAAAACATGATTTGAAGAAAAATAAATCAAAACCGATGGCGTCGTGGTTCTCTTATATATTATATAAATAATATGTAATCCTATCATACTTGACGCAGTTACTCTTTCGATTTTTCCCACGTGATGAAATTCGCGTCCTACCACGCTTCGAAACTCTAGCGCTTTCTGATTTCTTTTTCGTTTTGAATACGCTATACTTTCGATACCTTTGGTATCTTTTTTTGTCCTTGTTAAAAGTTTACCAGAGAAACGAAGTGTTCGATATTTAGATGATTTCCCGCGTAGTTCGAAGTGTTTGTCAACACTCCGTTGGTCCCGTTGTTCCTTGTTTTTGGTTGGCTGGTGGTATCTCTCTGTTGACAGATGTCTTAACGAGGTGTGAAACTTGTACAAATCTTTAAAGCTTAAAATCTCCATGATTAATTTTATAACAATTCCCTATCTTTAAATGAATGTTCAATTTCAATAGAATTTGCGATTTTTGATATTTTGATTATTTCATCTTTTATGCGGTAAAACGTCAGCCGACATGGAAATATTTCGAAACTCCAACTTTTAATATCTTTTTAACAAATCAAAAAATCAAAAGACGCTCACACTTTTTTGTAGTTCATCTTTTGCTAATTTACCTAGTGAAGTTCTTTTGGATATACGCGCTAACGCCATGCCCATTAATTCACATCTATGAAGCGTGCCCGACGGCATCGTTTCAAAATATTTTTTTCGTAATCTTCATAGGGTTTTGTTGAAAGTGTTGCGTAGAGAGAGTTTTAAACGAAAGACACCCCTGAAGGTCTCATTTTTATAAGCTTTAATCTAAGCAGAATATCTTTTATGAATTTCATAATAATCGAACACCTTAACTGAGGGTTTACAGTTTTCAACAATTTCCTGTTGAATATTTTAAGAATTTTCCGCATTCCAATAACAGTGGACTTAAACAACACAACATGTCCGAAAAAAAGGTATTATAAGATTTGAAAAAGTATTAATAAAAATATATCCAAAACTGACAAAATATGACATAAAACTGTATTATACGACTGATATTGTGGTCATTGACTGTAGCTACGAAGAGAACAAGTACGTAAAGACGTGTCTATCTTGCAAAAAAAAAAGTGTGAATGCGGAAAGCTTTGCAGCGGTGTTACATTTGCGTCGTTTAATGCAAGATAATTTAAAGTACTTGAGGTCCTCTAATGTATATTATAGTAATATAATACTTACCAATAGCTATCATAGAGCACAGCAAAACCACGCTGTAAACGATTTTCATCTTGGTAGCGCAACAAGTCTTTTCAGCCCAAACTGAAATGCTAAAGTTGAACTGCTACTCTATAAATTCTGTCAACACGGTTCCAAGATTTTCTGACGGGCGAGTGAAAACACCAACGTTTTAGGAAAAGGAACGTACAATAATGTTATCATGGGGGAAGGGGATGGGGGGCTCGGTAGATTTTTCGTTTCACATAAAGAAATAACGCCGAGCTTCCCCTTATTGTTACTATGAAAACCCATGGCCCATCACCTTAACCTGTAAAAAGAGCCGATCCTCGCCTTTCTCGCATGAAAATGAAAGAATGACAATTCATATATGCAATGCACATAGTTTTTCCGACTCCCTTCCCCAAGTTTCTCCATCATACCCCCACCCCATGTTGATTATTTACTTTTCCTTTGATGCTATTGGTTAGTTCAGTGAGCGTGATGTCGATGGGAAATAGGTTTGCCTAAATTATGCACAGTGATAAACAGACCCTGGATATCAATATACAATGTATATCTAGCACTAACCTAGAATGTCCTAGAATGTTCCGGATGTTATTAGTGATAATGATTGACGTGTTTTGGAATCTGGGGCATTCTAGTCCCGGATGCTGATAGTGAAAGTCATTGGGTTTCGACATCCGGGACATTCTCATCTCCTCGTTTGACGTCATAGACGCCATATTCGAAAAGGGTCTTTTTTATTTGAAGCCGTCTTTTATCACGTGAGTCGAAAACCATTCTTACAACAAATAAAATTGCAGTTGTTTTATTCAAATCATCCTTTTAAAACTTTTAATTTCAACTTTTTGAATATCTAGTCATTTCTGTGTGGTATGAGGTGTTGTACACATTCAGCTTCAACGTCTAGACTATAGATTGATATGCAAACATCTATTGTGTCGTGATCACACAACAAGAGGCAAATATAAGACAAAAAAATCGTATATATTGTTTACAAATTGCAGTTGTGTGTAAATATTTTCAAACGAAAACAAAAAAATGCATGGTTAGAATAGATTAACGATTGTCTCTTGTTTCAGCTTGGATGATTTCATATTAGAAGATTTAAAACGTGTATATAAAGATGATAGTATATAAAGAATGGGTTCCAACTATAAATAACAATGACCTCCATCGCACACTTTTTAGCCAATCAGATTGCAGGATTTGCTCATGATTTCAAATGGATATGATTAATGGTATAATAGTATTAGAATCAAAGGAATAGTATTAGTGTACATTAATGCTCAACCCATGACAATAAATGTTCCGATGAATATCTTTAGTTCAAAACTGTCTTGTGAGATGCTATTGAATCGAGAGTAGGGAGGGAGGGAGGGGAAAATCTTACTCTACAAAGGCTGTTAGCTCATGCATCCAGCGAAGGCGCAATATAATGAGAAACTCACTAAGTCAAGGTCGAGTAATTTGATAGATAGGTCTTGAGAGCATGTACCACTTGCTACGTGATAGGCTAATTATTGTACTCAACGTGCCTTGCACGTGAATGGCATGAACTGACCTTTGGATATACAGCAGTGGCCCTTGATTCAATAGCATATCATGTTGCAGATTTTGTGCCTGTCATGGTTGTCACCGGCATTAACTTAAATTTGTACAGCTTTCTAAATTAGCTGTTATTTACAAATACCATATATTGATTTTCTTTTGACAGGGGAAAATCTTAGTAGGCACAAAAGACAGCGAAGTCATAGAAGTTACTGAGAAGACAACAACAGCTCAGGTAATTTAAACAAATTAAAGCAGTTGCACACGGCTCATTTCTTAGATCAGTTGTCCTGTCCTCGAAATTCAAGCAGTTCACTAAAAACCTCATATTTTTGCTTGTATCCAGGCCCTTATCCGTGGGCATGGAGAAGGAGAGATCTGGGGACTAGGATGTCATCCTGAAAGGGAAATATTCGTAACAGCTAGTGATGACCAAACAGTCAGATTATGGGACATCACGAGCAAGGTAGGAAAATATACCAATCTACACCATCCAAGTTATGAACTTTTTTCTTTAGCTCAAGTTGTGATACAATTCAACTATCCAGGTAACACAGCCAAAGTCACCATTTCTAATCACAGTCGTCGTCATTGTCGTTTTCATATTTGGTATGCACAGTACGAACTATAAGTCACATCGTATCACTACATTTGTGCCACTCGTGTTGTTGTTGTTGTTGTTGCTGTTGTTGTTGTTGTTGCTGTTATCATTGATGTGGCTGTTGTTTTTGTTGCCGTTCTTGTTGTTGTTCTTGTTTTTACCATGTGCTTTATCTCACTGATATCCTACTTCACGCGACAATAACAAAATCCCCCTTAATACGCCTTTTTTAACAGTTTTTTTAATCTTGATAACTTAGCTATGTTCTCGTATTGTTTTCAGGCCATGATAGCAAAGACTAACGTAGGTATGGCAGCACGATCCGCTACCTTCTCAGCAGATGGTGAAATGTTAGCTGTTGGTCTTAAGAATGGTACCTTGTTACTGATGAAGACAAGTGATCTGAAGATAATCACCCAGAAACGAGACAGACGCAGTGCTATTTCTGATGTGAGGTATCAGTATCAAACTTTTCTTTTTATAGTCTCTAATGTTGTCGTTTTCTTTGCTTGTATATAGAGCAGATTTCGTATGACTCTGAAAAACGCACGGCACGGGCCGCGCCTTGCCGTGACAGTGTCTGTGTCGTGCCGCGTATGAAATCATTCTACATTAGATGCCGTGTCCGCGCCGTAACCGTGCCGTGTGCAGTGAGTTTTGACACTTTTACAAAAATTGCTCTATGATGGTTGTCTTAACGTCTCTGTTGCTGCTGCGCATGCTGCAAGCTGTTTGTAGTTGTTAGCAATGATGTTCCTATTTTTGGTTTCACTGATTTTGAGATGTTGCGTAGCTGTGTTTGTTGTGTTTATCTTTGATTTTTAGTTTTTAGCACTTTTCTTTTCTAAGTATGTCTTCATTTTTACAATTTTGTTGTTTTTTCACCACCAGGTTCAGCCCTGAAAACAAGTACCTTGCAGTAGGTTCAGAAGATAAGTGTGTGGATCTGTATGAAATTCGTGAAGGACATCCCCTCAAACGAGCAGGGTACTGCAAGGGAATCCCAAGCTTTGTCACCCAGATGGATTTCTCAGCTGATGGTCGCTTTATCCAGGTAATGTTTCCTACAAGACAAGTATGTTCCACCTGGAACTGAAGGTGTGATCGAATATTATGAACAATAAGTGTAGGGCTAATAAGCGAGTATATCAAAGGGAAAAAAAGGAGAGAAAAGGCTAGTTGCAGTTTACTAATGAAAGAAACCTTTGGCTTGTTTCCAGGTTTCTACAGGTGCATACGAACGTCTTGTATTCTCTGTTCCTGATGGTAACCAACTAAAAGACACTAAACAAATCAACAGGATTACTTGGGCTACCTGGACAAGGTATGGGCAAATAGATATTGATAAGCGACGATTATCAATTAGGATACCATGTTTTTTCCCGCCTTATTTCCAAAGAGTAGCTAATATTGTTTGCGATTTGATTGAAATTTTTTATCATTTTTTATCAATGAAAAGCTACCAATCATGTCAGTGTTGAATATGGAGGGAAGAAATACAGGTCAAAAAACAGCCGAGAAAGGCAGTAGATTAGTTTTGAACCAAGAAGATAGAACTTCTTGACGATGATAAAAAAAGATGATCAAAATGAATTATAAAAAACGGCACAGAACATCCCCTCATATTTTCCATACCACACCTTTATGGTGTAATTTTTTATAGTGTACTTGGTAACGAGGTGATTGGAGTATGGCCACGTAATGCAGACAAGGCTGATGTCAACTGCGCAGATTTGAGCAAGGCAGGCGTGTCATTGGCTACCGGAGATGACTTTGGCTTTGTCAAGCTCTTTGACTTCCCAGTGACGGAGAAATATGTAAGTTGATTATGATTCTCCCAGTTAATAAAAAAAAGGTGCTTTGTGATGTGTAACAGGCTCATAATCAGTAGAAAGCCCTAACGGTTGTACAGCTGCCCGTTTGACAAAATTCAGAGTGCTAGCAGTTAAAAGTGGTATTCGACCCAAAATCATGTCAGAGCAGATTTCGTATGAGTGAAAAGTCAAGACACACGGCACGGTTACGGCACGGCATGCACGCGGCACCGAATGTCGAATGTTTTCATACACGGCACTGGAACTGTAGTGGCAGGGCGCGGTCCGTGCCTTAAGTTTTTCATGGTCACACAAAAACTGCTTTATGTAAATCTAAGCATGTGTTGTTTAATTTATTTCATTGTCTAGGCAACCTACAAGAAGTATGTTGGTCATTCAGCTCACGTGACTAATGTTCGTTTTACATCTGATGATCGGCATCTCATCAGTGCTGGTGGAGATGACTGCTGGTAAGTGCTGGCGACCGTCATATCTGATTACCTAATTATATGAAGTTTTCGCAACAAGTTAGTTTCGCGGTTTCGGAGGTCGCATATTTCGCGACACTTTTATTTCGCGATTTTGCCATAAAATCATATTTTAAATCACTTTAATTTCGCGATTTCAATAAATAAATCATTATTTGTTTCCAATTTTACTCATTCCTTGAACAAAGGACTTTATTGCATAATAGTGATAACAAAAAGTAACAACTTCGCGTTAGTTCCATGTTGTTTTTTTTTTGTTTTCTATTTTAATATAAGGGCTAGTACCTTGTTCTCAATACAAATTCCTTTATCCCTGCTTCTTATTGGTTACTGTTAACTCCTTATTTTCTCAATAATTGAAGATCACTTAGTTTTGGCGTCATTATATTTTTGCACCACTTTTTTTTTTCCGTCGCTTAAATTTCGCAATTTTTTCAAAAACTAAAGTGTCGCCAAAATGCCATGTAAAAAGTTAGTTCAGAAAAATACCTTACTATCTTATTCACATCTCGCTTAAACGCCTACTAGTCGTATTTTCGGCTGTCTTTCGTATCCTAGCCCCATATTTTCTCAACATGGAAAATAACAACGCCCTTATATTTTTCTTTTTACTTTATTTGCAGTGTCTTCGTTTGGAAGTGTATATGAAAACAAAGCAGTCCAGACAATCTCTCAGTAATTCCCAGCAGCTGTCCGGAACCCCGTCACTGTTGAAAATATATAAATTTGCGCTATATTACTAGGTAGATTCAGTTTCTTCTTTGAGTATAACCCCAAGTATAAGCAAAATGAGGTCAATTCAAGGTAGGAAGAAGGCAGACTCGTTCATCGTATAGCCAACCGATTATTTACGATTATCTCGAAGGAGAGAAGTTCATTGGGCGTCAACTTCAATGTTGTTCAGCCTTGAACCCCCTTCTTGATGCGCGCGGTAAAGACCACCCAAGTAAGCTGAGTGGGTCTAGAGAGGTTTGCCCGATCACGTTAATCAGAAATTACCCATCTTTCTTTGTTTTCCCCTTTATTCCTGAGACAAATTAGTTACCCAGAAAAGTGGGTCTAGTTCTGGACTAAATTCAGTGATGAATGATATCAGTGCTATTTAATATCTCAGCAGAGAAATGGAAAGGATTGCTAGTCAGTAGTTTTGTGCCATTCAATGGACCCCTTGCAGCTCGTCGGAATGCAGCTCAACTTTGAGGACAAAATAATAGGTTCCAATTCTCAGGAGTTTGAAATTCTTTTGTTTTGCTCTCCAAATTAAGCTGCATTCCTACGTGATGCAAGGGGTCTTTGTCTTCCATTATATGTTATTTATTATAAGACGATAATGATCTTCTAAGATGAAAGTATCGTAGTATTAATATGAACTGGTTTCGATATAGTTAGTGTTAGTATAACCGTGTATGGGTATCATGCATCTCAAAAGAAGAATACAGTAGATCTTATTCTAAGGGGAAAATAAATGAAAATGAATCGTAGTATGTTAACTAGAATAATAATACAAGTAACATCAAGAAAAATGGTTTGTTGTATCTCAAAACACAATGTTTCCTTTCAGTGAGAAATGATTCTGGACTTAATATATACTAGTTAAACAATGGTTTCGAGTGGTATACCGTGAAATATCCCACGAGTTACTTGTAGTTTCTAGTATACACACGTGCCTACAAAGAAAGTACATGTGACGAGTGGGATATCCACGGTGTGCCATGAGAAACCATTGTATAACCATTTTATCCCTCACCATGGAAATTACAAATGCGTAAATTCAATGCGCAGTGCATGATGGGAAGGGAGAGTGAAATACCGACGAATAATACAAGAAATGACTTTACTGCTCGACTTTTATGTATTACGCGCAAGCGATTTTCAACAAGAAAAAGGCTGTACTTTGATATCATCTCACTCATAAACGAGAACGGGGACCCTCATATCTATTTGCTTATGGAACTTTTATGATGGTCTTATTTCACCATACGAAGTCTGAAGAAAAAAAATACGGGAAACGCTTTTCAAGTGCCCGAGAAAGTCCTTTAATTTTGTTAAGGAGGTTTTTTAAATGGAGCAAGGAGTGGCACAGTTGGTTAGTGCGCGGCCTTTTTTGCGAGAGGTTCGATTCCCAATGATATCACATCCTTGTTTAGACTTCTTCTCTTCATGTAGCTTTAATTAGCTATAAATACCAGTAAAACAGAGCACTGATGGAGGGGGAGGGGGTAAAATGAGCACACCGTCGACCTCAAGTTAATCAGTAACACTTAGATGCGGTTTGCGTATGAGTGGGAAAAGATGACGAAAATTCGTAGCCGTACTGTGTGTTACCGTATCTGTAACTACACTTTGTGATTGAATGAATTACTGGAAGACAATGGAAAGTTATTGTAATGTTACGGTAAGTCGTACCGTGTACGTAGCTGGGTTTCACTGGACGTCATTTCCTGTCTCGTGCGGAATGTTCCTCAGGTGAATCACAAGTTTTCAATAGAATTCTTTCTGGTTGACAGCACATGGTGGTCAGTGTTTGACCACCATTTGGAGCAGACAATGAGATTCAAAGACTTTTATCAGCTGATTGAAACCCAGCTATAAAAATAGTCATCCGAAAAGCGACAAAGATAAGACAAAGCACGGATGATGCATGATACATTTTAAATACTCTGTTTTTACCAACATCCTCTCATAAAAGCAGCTAATAAATGGTCCACACCCAAAATGAGTCCATTTAGATATAAGCCAATGTCCATGCACTATATCATAATTCAGTCGTAAATGAAAGTACATTTCATCTTACTTTACTGCATGCACGGCCTGGTACTTGTTATAATTATCACCTTATAGCATGCATGAGAGAGTGATGAGGAAATAATCAGTATCGTCTTGTTTTGATTTCTCTTCTCTTCTCTTCTTCTTTTCTCTTCTTAATGCGCGGAAATACGAGCAACAAAATTCTGCAACTTGTTGCAGAGCGAATGTTTCTTGTATTACCACCTCGCGCGCAACAAAGTTTCTTTGTATGCAGAGAGTAGAAAGCGCGTCTACTCCTGCAACAAAGTCGCGCAACAAAATTTTATTGTTGCACGGAGTGGTAATACGAGCCACATCAACTTTGCGATTTGCAGCGCAACAATGTTGCGCGACAAGTTGCACAATTTTGTCTTTCTTATTGCCCTACTGATCTCCTCTTTTCACTCGAAGTATCACTCGAATTGGAATATGCCTTGATTATTGAATTCAAACAACTATTTTTCAGATACCATGTGAATAGATAGCCAATTGATTATAAGATAATGATCTTTATTTACGACAGAGTTAATCTCCCTCGTATTTTTTTCACGATTCATATTTTTGAGCAACCCTAGGAGTTGCCACATATTTTTTTTACATACAGAACGATGAGAGAGATTCATTTACTATACAAGAATAGCAAATATCAGAGTTACACTCATTGCCTTTAAACAATTGTTTCGAGCAGAGGCATTTGGGTCAACAATATAGCAAATGTATAGAAACTGACCCAAATGCCACGACTTGGAGGCAATGGAGTGTAACTCTAATATATGATATTTTTCTTCATTTCCTTCATGGTTTAAAGAGGCTGAAAAGCACTCGCGCTTAGCTCTTTAAATTATTTCTTTTTAAAAATCTCCTCTTCAGTTTCAGCGTTAAATAATTGTTGATGTCAATATAGGTATGTATATTTCATATAGAATACCATCCTGCTATAATAGTTGAATAATATTATCGGATAACTATGAGAACTCATATAGCAATACATCTAGATCTCGACACATTTTGCTTGCCAAACTACTCGTCAACTTTCTGTCCTTTCCTTTCTTTTTTGTTTTTTGTTTTGTTTCCAGCACTTCCGATATAAAGTTTTTTTTAACAGCAGCCATGCAAGAGAAATTTCCTCCTTTGGCAAATAATTTTTCTTGTCATACAAAGAAATTGCCTTTAAACATGGCTGCCGTGTGATACCTCTATTTTTTGTAACTCGTTCTATGTCAAACTGTGTATATTAAAATCCAGCGAGTTACCACTTTCGTAGCTTGTCGCACAGTATTGCCATTATGTGATCTCTCATGGATATTAATACTGTATAATTATAAACCAAGATACATAGGTTGTATTTCTAACGGCATGCTCTATACTGTCGAAATTGTTGCTAAGGTTTCTAGGCATGCACTTTATAGTGCATATTGGAGATAAACTGTAGATTTATTGACCCAAAATTCTATTAATTTTAATTGTTAATAGACCTTTGCCCATTTCAGACCACGTGTCATTCTCTTTTAGTATCATTTCTTTGTTTGGATGCAAATGAAACAAAGAATCTTATTCTCAAAGGAATGATCCATGATCTGAAATGAGCAAAACAATCGCCCAAGCTAAAGAGGTCTATTGACATACTGTAGTTTGAGCTTATTGGGTCATTTAATGGGGCATGCACACATGTATTTATACTGACTCTGAGATTACTCAGTTACAAATATTGTTCATATTTTTGTTTCTCGGTCAGGTTCGGCTAGTAATGGGTGTTTTCCTGCGAATAACTCAGAATCAGAATCAGAATATGTGATGTCTGATTCATCTTGCATAGCTTCGTACCCTTCTTCATAGTCGCACAACAGTTGAACTTCATCTTTACTTTTCTTCTTACAGAAGTCATCGGTGATGTTTTGGAGACTGCGAGAAATCGACTTTGCTTTCGCTTTGTATCCTTGGCAATGACATTGATCAGGGTCTGCCATAAAGGCCTTGTTCATTTTGGACGCTTTGTGAACCTTGTATGTTTTTGAGCGAGACAGGAGATTCGAAAGATCATATCGTAAGGCTTTGAAGCAACCCTTGAAGGAAGATATCATATTATCTTCATAGTCTTCCTCGTTAAAATGCCCGTTTAACACTTTGTAATCTTCATGTTCAACAGCGGTATACTTCTGATCCTCGCCATTCTCGTTTTCGTACGTTATCAATTGTTCTTTGATTTCGTATTTGTGTTTCTTCGGGAAAAGTTTGGTTTCTCTCAATTTGGCAAAGCTCTTCCTCAATCGCAAATCTGCATAGTCAAGGAACACAACCAACATTTTATATTCCTCTGGAACGATATCTTTAAAGACATGCACCTCTCGATACGCCTCGTTCAAGATTGCCAGGAACATGTTTATTAAAATGGTTGCCATCGTCGTCATGAATACAAAGAAATAGATTGGGCCTAAGGCACCATTAGCTGCTTTTAAAGACTGGTAATCTGTCTCTCCGCCAACAAACATTGAGAATTGTGAACGGAAAACTTGCACGATACTTGAGTATGCTGGAACTGTCGGTCCAAATACCAGTACTGCCACTTGAGCAAATGCTAGAAACGCCACTAAGAAAACTGCAGAATACGAGACCAGTTTCTTACCACATTTTGCCATACTTTTGGCCAGCACGCTGATATGTTGGTTAAACTTCAGAATGCGTAAAAATTTGATAGTTATTACGAAGATAAGAATTGCCATCAGTGCACCTTCTATTTCAGACCACATTACTGCGTAGTGGAAGCTGGAAGTCATGAATGGATTCTTATGTACTTTGTTGACCAATTGCGTGGCGTGGTAGCGGCGGAATATCGATAGAACAATCGTTATTATTGCAGCTAACACTTGAGTTATTTCGACCCATGTCCAGGGACATTTGAAGTAAGCCCAACGCTGTCTATAAACCTTGATCAGCTCGGCGACAACGAAATAAATAACGATAAGAATAATAACGAGTTCACATATTGCATACAACGACTGCAGTCCGTGGGATCTTGCACCGTAGAGTGACATTGTCTTAATAGAGGTATATGTAACAGCTCCGCCCATTGGTGGTTTCTCATAAAGGTAAGTCACGGCGCTAAAGAAGCTGCTGGCAGGTTCATACACCAAAAGCTCAACAAAAACTGCTCTCGTTTTCTCATCAATCCAGGAATTTGATTGTAAGTTTTCTAGGATCCTCAAAGCAGACCCTTGGGTATATCCTAAATCAGCTATATACCCTCCTCCTCCATACAGATCTGTCTCGCCCTGGAATGGCAGGTTATGAAGATCAGTAGCCGTTCGATAGCGCCAAGGACGTGGACAAATTTTCAATAGTTCAAATTCTGAGAGAAACTTTGTTTCGTTGTTAGTCAGTGGAAACCATCCAGGCAAATTATATAAAGTCTTTTCTTCGGCCTTTATTGAGTACGGGGGCACACAAGGATTTAACGTACTTGTAAAATTGGGATACAGATACATAACTGGGCAATCATCTGCAATCCAAAAATATTTCAACAATAATTAATATCAAAGTTAATATCAAAGTACAATCAACATCGGTAGCATGGATTGCGTACGCTGCTTAACGCGTCGTCGTTCAACACTGTGGTTCCGAAGATTCGGGTCACTGGTTCAGGCCCCGTGGACACCATATATGAATTGAGTTTGGTTGATGTGTTGTTCTCTACTGTGCTACCAGGATTTTCTCCGGTTGTCCGGTTTTCTCCCTCACATGTAGTATGTGTGTGAGAGTGGACGGGGGGGGGGGGGGCACCGCTAAATGGGACTTTGTTCCTCTTGTGTCCTCCTGGGCTTCAACCGAAAAAGGATTAAAAAACACCGACTACGAGCAACTGGGTTCTGGACTTCCCAAACTCCATCACAACAATACTAACTCAGACTGCTGGGAAATTAACTTCGTTGTAGCCCCATTCAAGAAGAATGCAAAAATGAAGGATCTGACTTCTTGAAATGCTTTAATTTTAGTTTTATGAGGGACTAGTGGAGAAGAGATCATTTTAAGTGAAAACAAATACGCCTAAACAACAACTAGTTTCAAACCTGTGACTGCTCGCACTTGTCTTAAACGCGGCATGCCAACCAAGTACCCGGCTCTATTAGAAATAAAGCCCTCCTTGTACTCGAAGTCCTTGCCATTGTACCACTCTGCGTTGTAAAGCCCTGGAACGAGTATTTCCTTGGACCAATCCCAAAAGGTATCTGAGTTTTTAACCTGTAAGTGTAAACATAAGAGTCTAGATATCTGTTTTATAGCGACGAAAATTTCAAATATCAAAAGAGGTGCCGCAAAGATGATAAACGGTTATAGTATTATGAAAGAGCTATATGACTGATTAGTATGAATCTATCGAGCAAGTCAGATTGATTGCTTGTTTGTTTGTTAATGCCTTGCCACAGTGAATACGGCTTTTTTTCCTTATGTTGATTCAGCTAGGGAATTTCTCTTACCTTATCAAATTTCTTCAATATATCTTGTATGCCATTTGTCATCCAGAATTTTCCAACATCACGACTTCCATAACATATAACCATCAGCATCCACACAAACATGAGATAAAAGAAAAGTTCAATCAAGGTTCTAGCCATCATCAACACACGTACTCTGTATTGGCGGAACGTCTCCAATTCTTCATTCTTTGGGGACTTCGGCTCCTTAACTTCACCAGCGATTCTGGAATAGTCATTAGCAGCAAAGTCTTTTCCTGTGTTTTTATCTTTAGAAGTTTCTTCTTCTGGTGCTTTTCTTATGATAAAAGAAAGCAATATCGCCACAATGATAACCTTAATTGGCTGGATGAAGATGACATCTTGTGAAAAAGAGACCAAAATGGACGTAAGCCATTGGTTTGAAATCTCTCTTCCCCACATCATGCTATAAAACAGAGTAAATGCTGCAGATGTCAGAGATGCGAGGATGACTAGAGTCCAAGCAATATACACAACGAAATGTGGCAATCCGGACTTCTTCTTTGCTCCATCGGCTGAAGATTCATCATCGTTACTTGGTTTAACAGAACTTTCGTCTTTATGCTTTGCGTTCTTGAATAGCATAACTATTAGAATGTTTATTGGAACGACAATAATACTGCTTTGAATACCAATTATGATTTGTTTTACGCTGATAATAAGAGGACCAAACTTGAAAGAATCCTTAGACTCCTCTCCAAACTGATAGAACATGGCATTCGTAACCATGGCAGTCATAAGGACGCACAGGCAACACGTTGCTCTCTGGACACGTGTAAATGGGCTTGTGGGAGGTCTTGTTACTACAGACACCCAGAGATGTCCATCACCTAGGCCTGTCGCTGCTCTGCTGCAGAATTTGTTTTTGAATCCGTTGATCTCGTGATCAGTAGAAACATAAAGAATTCTGTCAATCTTTCCATCTTCCTTTTCGATTGCAAGCCACTTGTTACATATGAAAAACCATTTTGTGTCTGTTTGGATATCACGAACCACGATCTGTCTCAAAAACCACGCAGGATGGTCCCCTGAGTTGTCGTGCCATATTCTTATGTGATTCAAATCACCCAGAGCTTTAGTTGTAGGACACATGAAGACGTTGACACTCCCTCGTCCAAAGAGTTGCTTGTCACACATCGCGTTATATGATAGCGATATGGTTCCCGTTTCAGCATCGTCGCCACACATGTTCATTGCTATGTTGGAAGTGGTCCCACATCTTCGCCATATCCCTGTGTAGACTGTGATCTCGTAGCAGTAACTGTCATCAGTTATTTGGGAGACTGGAATTGCTTGCGTAATCTAAAAAAAATGATGGTATGATTATCATACGTGACATTAAATATCTTTTCAAAAAGGGCATTTTTAAAACCATGGCACAAAGTAATGCTCTGCTTGTCAACAAGTTTCATGGTCAATTAATCGTTTGCTTATTAAAAGTAACATTCCTTACATACATAAACTGACACACAGTTGTTTACATAATGTTCAGTTGCTTTATTTCTTACCTTTTGTTTATCATTTCTGTCTGCTCTTCTGGCAAATACCACCGTCACGATATACAAGCCAAATATAGTACATAATGTGGCCAGTACTACAAAGTTCTTGGTCTCGCCGATGCTCGTTAAACCTGCCCATACTTTATCAAAGTCTATTGGATTTGGTGCCACGAAGAAGTCCCCACCAAATGACGACAAATGATTACAGAGGCAAACCAAAGAATCGTTCACTATTCTGTTGGAAACCTAAAGATTAAAAAAAAAAACATAGTGTTTTTATTAACTTTTCCCTTCCCTTCTTCGTTGTTCTCAAATGTATGAACGTTCATGCCAGGGGAATAGGGAGCCTGGCAGGGTTGACCTAAAAAGTACAGGAGAACTGTTCATTCTTTACAACTCAATAGCCCTTTTAGGCTTCCTTTCTTAAAATGTCTCACAATTTACATTCATGGATCAGAATTAACCTTTTTTGTGCCATTTTATTGCTCTTGGATGAATTTTTGTGGTTTAATAAGCGCTTCAATACATTGTTTCAAAGCACTTTTAGGAACTATGACTAATATGTTAATATCTGCTTTGGGGGAATATCTAATTGAAAGAGCGTTGCTATACGCTTGAGTTTTTTTAATAGAAGCTGAACTTCGTTCGTTCGTTCGGCTATTTGTTTGTTTGTTTGTTTTTCGTTACTTACACGGCATCCGTAGTTAGTCCACTTTTCTTTCACTTCTGACCAATACAAACAGGCTTTGACAGATACAGATATAGTATAGTTGACATCAGTCGTAGGGTCGTATGATGGGACCAATGTTTTCGGTGTCGGGGGAGGAGTAGTTGGTGGATCTTTAAACTCCACGCACACTACTGAGCGTTTCTGACGTCCTGTTTCTGAGCATGATCTTCTCCTTCTCGATTTAACATTGCTATCTATTCTTCCGGGATTCCTTACACCAATGTAGTAGACCCCTGGGTATTTAGTCATATTAGCAGGTACAGCAATCATATAGTTTTCTGTGCAGTTTTCCAATGAAGATTTGTTGCAATGTGAGATATCAGGAATGGAGACTTTGAAATCATAATTAAGAGTGGTTGGTCTTCTTCTATATCCCACGTAAACCTCCAGTAGTTGCCGACTCTCTGGCAGTAGGGTTATATGGATACCTTTGTTGTCGCCTGTGATGTTTGTACTGTGGTACTGCATACTACCATTAACACTTGGTTTGCAGAAGGTGCTAAGAGCAGGACCTTCATCCTGCCCTGGTGGAGTTTTAATAAGCAGTTCGACTTCCTTTTGCAGTCCTGCGATGTTCAATTTTTTACCTGCATCGTCTTTTAGCTCTATATTCAGTACTGAAGTTTTTACTTGATTTGCAGATTTATCCCATTTAAACGGGTTGGTTTTTAGAACCAGCATCTGTCGAGTGATAATAGGGAGATAAATGTATGCTTTTCCTAAGAGCCTAATGCGTCTTCTCTCAAAGCTTAAGTTTGTGGTACATGAACCATCATTTGCATACGTGCAGCTATTGGCAGTATCATTGTTAACCGAAAAAATTGGGATGGACCGGACTTGAACCAAATGTTACTTTTTATCATAGAGTTTTTAAGTTTGACGCCAATCTTTTGGGAGAACGACTTCCGGGTCCAAAACGAAAAGCAGTTCTATGAAGATTTTCTTATATTTTTATTTATGACAGGATTTGTCGTGCAAAGTTCCAGTTGTTTCAGGTGGACGTTAAACCACTGAGTACGTTTTCGCTTTATTTAAGCGGTGTTTTTGAGCAGTTGGACCCGGAAATACGTCACAACTTAACAACTCTATTGTGTTGTCCAATTTCCTTGTTATGTCTCTTAGAAGACCTCTTATCTTTGACTGAAGATAACGTAAGAGTAATAGCACTATCTTAAACCGAAGCTCGAGTTAACCCATAAACAAATAATTGAAAAAGGAATTATAGAAAGAAAGAAAAAAAGAAAAAAGAGGGAAATGAACCATTTGGATAAAATGACGGACATGCACTGAATACTTTGAACCTGGTCTTTTATTTCAAAATCTTATTATTAATATACCTGCGTGTCCAAGTGCGATGGGGTTTTATTTTGGTTGCCAAATAGGGTTTTGCTGTCTGGAAGCATCACACCACCACCTTCTAAGTCCAGGCTTTCTTTTCCGATGTCTTCTACAATCCCTCTTTGAACGACCATCTCGATCTTTTGAGTTGTTACTCGCACTGGTTTTTCTCCAGGACTTTTGGTTGATAACAAAGTGTCACTTACAGTCTCAATTAACTGCATCACTTTTTTGATTGCTTTTTTGCTGTTAATCTAGAACGAAAACAGCATAGTAATGCCATCAATAATGCAAAAATTGCGTAGACAATCAGGAATATAATTTTGATCAATCCTAATCAAAGTGGGAATTCCCATATATAAAGATAGTCGTGAGTTACTGAAAGATCTGAAAGATCTATAGTCCCCTCCCCCCTCCCCTATCATATGGGGTTAGAGTTGTAATCTTTAAGCCGGGTTCTCTCGCCAGTTTCCTACACTCGAAAAAACAAAACTTGACAACTGAACTAAATTCAGATTCGATATGGCATCGAAAGCCTTAGCCTCTGTAACCACTTCCTGGACGTGATGGCCGTGATCTACTTGGTGCGATCTATTAATACAACATGACTCTTTGCGAATTCATGTCCACCTTACTTCCGCTTGCAATGTTTTGGCTTCTGTCAAATTCAAACTCTTAAAACACATTGAGCCTACCTTTTCTCTTTTAGTTTCGTTGATGTTGCCAAAAGTTAGTCCTTCAATATTAGCTTCGGCATGAAAGGAGTAAGTATCAAGGATATTGCCCATACCATGTAGGAGGTTAGTGCTTGCTTCATTCACCATTCGTGCTGAAACTTTTTTAACTTCCATTGGAATCCCATGAAAAGCTACAGTCATGGATTCAAGGACGCTCACTGACTTGAGCTAGTTAGGGGAACATAAGGAGAAATTATTTCATATCAAGCAACATGACAAAGTAGGAAAAAGTTAAAACACAAATTTCTCAATGAGCATTATACGGTTCGGGCTACGTCATATGTTTGTATCAAAACCTTATGAATATATATAGTATACATTTTATCATTATTCGTATAGATTTATGTAATACAGGGCCTCTCTGGATACCAGCTTTTTAGCTGAATGGGCCACCCTGTTTATATAAAGGTTCCATAATCATGAATATACACCCTTCATTTGCATTTCATGTTCTAAAACAAGGAATAATTAAATAAGAAAACACAAAAGAAAAGAAAAGAAAAAAAATCAGAGCAGTACACACAAAACTCAAACCAAAACAAAGAGAGTACGACACGACACAACACAACACAACACGATAGAAGAAACAAACAAACGTTATGTCTGTCTAGCATGTTTACCTGGGACCTTTCTGATAATTCAGTTCTGTTTTCTGTAACACCTGCTACAACTGACGCGACTTGGATTAGTTTCTTGATGTCAGTAACATTGACTCTTGCCATATGGTTGATCATGTTATCCTTTATCTAAGGAAAATAGGGCTTAAACTGAGAAAGTCATCATGAAGTACTAGAGTGAAGTCATTTAACCCGTGAAATAAAAATTGCTTGTTAAAGTGTAATAGTCAAATAGACACAAAAGAAAACAATGGGATTATAGTCTACTAATTAACAATTAGAAGACGAACTCGAGATTTCTATCGGCTGATAGTTGACGAGGGGCTCCGGCCCCGAGTCAACTATCAAAGCTGATAGAAATCGAGAGTGAGTCTTCTAATTGTTTTAGTAAAAATCTCAACTAAACTATACTATACTAAACTAAACTAAACTTCACAAAAGCGCGAAGGAAAAGCCGCCATTTTTTTCAAAACAAGTCCGGCTTTCTCTACCCACTATCTATCGGCTGATAGATAGTGAGTACGTTAGCCAATCAGAATGCAGGATTTGCAATAGTATAGTAGTAGAATTTTACTAAAGTGTATTAGTCTAATATCTATTTCACGGGTTTACTGGTTTCACTCTATTAATTAAACAGTTACTCTGGTATTGATTTAATCTACCTCCGCGCAAATAAGTAATGATCAGAACCAAAACCACATATCAGTAGTCAGTTACAAAATTCGTTGTCAGTTGATATCTGAAATAGCATTTCAACTCAATAGGACTCAATTGCAGTTTGTGATGTTTACTCGTACTAGTTTACTAGTTTTCTGACTTCGAATAGGTTTTAAAAACTTACCACCGAGGTCTGCTCAGTTTCGGCATTTCAATCATGATTTAGGTATGAATCTTTATCAAGCGGTATCTTTATATATCTCTCAGTCAAGTTGATTGATTTAATACACATATATATATGACCCTCATCAGTGGAGCAGGATCTAGCTAATTTATTCCCTTAGTTACTCATTTAGTAATATATTCTCAGAATGCGCACACAAAGCCCTGAGCACGGAGATCAATAAGATATGGGAAGCAATCGACCAATAAGATATGGGAAGAAATCGGGGCTAGCATGCAGGCGGCAGGTTATTAAAGTTCCATCCCACAGGGAAGTGGGTGGGCGTTTTCTCTCTCCTTTCGTCTTCCGGACATGAGCTTCAGATAAAGCCGCAGAATTAAGAAACTAGGGCCCTTGCATAGGGAAAGGAGGTGTGTTAGTAGATGCCCCGAGGTAACGGGATCCGTTTTGCGAATGTAGAATGATGTATTAAAATTGATTTGTGCGCTGATTTTCCCAGTGATAATACCGACCTTGATCTTATCAACCATAGTCATGTTCGTCACAGCATCACTAGACATCATTGACAGAACCTCATTGGCCAGGTTTGTAGCTTGCTTGATATTATTATTTTTCAAGAGCACGCTAAGCCTACTCTTTTCGCCAACAGTGTAATGATACAACGTAGAGTTTTCTACCTTAATCGGGTTGACCTGAATAAAAGACGCATAAAATGAGTCAAGTAGAGATTTTCTACCGAAATCGTTCGCGGCAATGCCTAATGTTTGTCGTTTGGCGTAGCAGTCTTCAAGTAATCCGTTCTTTGTTTTTTCCTTCACATTTTTTATTTCCTTTCCTTTCCTTTCCTTTCCTTTCCTTTCCCTTCCTTTCCTTTTCTTGATAGCTTTTTTCTCTCATGTTACGTTTTTGTCTTTTATTCATTTTTGCATTTAGTTATTGTTGTTTTGTTGGACATCTCTATTTAATTGGATTGGAGTGCGATATAATAGTTTTTGAGAAATATGTTGAAGACATTTATGAATAAATATCAATTTACTGATAATCAGTAAATTGTAAGAAAACGCTTCAACAACCTACATTTCATTTTTGTTTAAACAAAAATGTTTATCAGAAATTGATAAACGAACCGGCCTGAATATTGTTTTGCATATTCTCAATTTGTTTTACCATACATCGGTATGCGCAAGCCTTGAAAAAAGTCTATCAACCTTGTACTTTTTGACAAATTGTTCGACAAAATGAACAAAGAATAAGGGTATGCAGATACACGATGCGATTTTTCATGCAACATTGCATCAACTAGATAGCGCCGTGTGATCACAACGTCGCACTCAATGTCGCTCGGGTAATCACAAGGTGCGTCTCTAATTTTGCATCTAATTTTGCATCTCCCGCAAGCGTATCAGTATCCCACTGGCCTGTTCAAGGAAGCACCAAGTTAGATATTCTGAACAGAAAAGTTATGATACGTGTATACAGCGTGGCCAAATTCATGTTTAAAAAGCAATCATTAATATGATTTACGATGATCTACCAGATCTAGACTTTTATCGTTATAGCAGAAATTAGATTTCTATGCAATTCAGCTTTTTCAAACAGCATATCTATAAAATAAGTCAAGCTCTACTCAACATATTTTATAGGTATTTGGTCACGGTATACACTACTGAACATAACATACCTTTTTACCTGAAGCAGAAGATGAAAAAAGTGGTGTCAACCAAGGCTTACTCTGGCAATAGTATAGAGATTTACATGATAAAAATACTCAGTCCTAAACATGCATGCAAGTTATCAGTCATGGATAAAAACAAACTGAACAGATACCGTTAAGTTGTGATATTAGAAAGAAAGAATGTATTAACCAAGGCTTACTCTGGTATAGTATAGAGATTTACATGATAAAAATACTCAGTCTTAAACATGCATGCAAGTTATCAGTCATGGATAAAAAACAACTGAACAGATACCGTTAAGTTGTGATATTAGAAAGAAAGAATCAGACTGAAAGAAATGATATTGCCTCGGATTGGAAATCAATGATTGGTGTACTTTGTCACGTATATATCACTTGGCACATACCATCAGTGCATACTGAAGACCCATTCAAAAACACTGCTCAGTTTTCATATGAATAGTGAAAGTATTGTGATCGATCAAATGCAAAAAATGATTTGTGGCAAATTGATCTGATTGATTTGATTTAAGTTTCATTTTTTCCCATTTAATCAATCTTTATATTTTCATCATTTATATTTCAAAATGCGCATGTTTTTGAGAGAGGTCTGTAAAAACTCGACCACATCAGCATAAAAGACCTGTCTTTTAAAATCACTCACCTTTACCAGGATCTTAACGTCTCGACCAACTCCAACTGAATCAACGATGAAAATATTCATTGGAAGATCATAATCGTTGTCAACAAATCCAACTGGCAGTTTTGTCGATACATTTGGTGAGTAGCTGGATTGTAAAAGCACCTCAACTCCCGATGGATTTGTAAATTGAAACTTGTAGGTCAGGGGTGGTTCTTCGTCTATCCATCCCGAGCAAGTGAAGTTGAATACTGTTGTAAAAGCTTCTCCAATACGGGCATCCACGGAGCATTTACCACCTCGGGGTGCTTCGTTTGCATTGAGAGTGAAATTCGACATCGCAACTGTCCCGGAATGTGAATTGGCAGTGACTTCAAGCATGTACTTCACACCAACCTTCAATGTTCCTTTGGATATCGATATTCTTGAAACGTCGGCGTCTTGTGTAGAGACAAAGTTGATATTGACATACTCCCAGGAGACATTATTGTCAAAAACCTTTTTTTCTATAATTTTCCAGGTATATTTCGGGTGTTCTTGGCATATGATGCCCTCACAGTTGGCTTGAAGAATCATGCTTTGATCTGGAGAGTACTGCCCACAATTTTGTTTGCATCTGAAATAAAAGGAAGACAGTTATTAGTGTTTCTCCTTTTAAAAGCTCACGGTCCAGGGTCTTTTTTTACGCCTTTGATTCATCCAATTTTAATTTGAGTGATTTTTGGATTCATTCTGGCATTCAATCAAACATTCAAGTGTACCAAAGAAGTTTTCTATGATCAAACTGCAAGCATTTCTGAAACACAAACTTAACAAATAAATAAGCATTTTGAAAAACAAACAAACATTCAAGGGTGTTTGGCAAAAATGTAGAGGTTTCCCCTCCCGAAACTTAAATTATTATAACCTTTGTGTGCACGGCATGCTCATTGGCTTAAAACCTACAAAAGTATGGTAGGTAGAAACAATTCCAGTAAAAATAGACCCCTTTCAGCAAGTGGGAATGCAGCTCAATTTGGAGAACAAAAAAATAAGTTTTCGATTCTTAGTAGATTGAAATTATTTTGTTTTGTCGTCCAAATTCGGCTGTGACGCTTTATACTGCTGCATGCCATTTCCCTTCCTGGTCAGTTCTCAAACTACTATCGTCTGTTACTTACGAGATTTTAACCTTCATTGTAGCTACTTGATCAACATTAACATCATGTTTCGCTATTTTAATCCTTGAGTCTTTCATGGCAATCACAATGATTTGATACTTCAGGCCAGCTTTCATCTTACTGACAGGAAGTTTCAGGGTTGGACCTGATCCGTTTATTCTTCCTTTTCCAGTTCCAAAGCATCCTGACTCGTTAAGCTTCTCGTTAGGACCTGGGAGATGTACTAATGGGATACGCGAACGATGATCAGGATCATGAAGACCGTGTAACCTTTCTTCTTCTCGTTTGCAGTACCACTGGAAAGTCATGCCATCAGTTGATTTCGATTGAAGGTCTGGATCATAAGACGATAAGGCATTGACAACTATAAAGTCGTTGTAACCCCTAGCAACAACTGTCGGACCGTTGATGACTGCATGTAGCGGTGTCCTTCGCACTTCAAAAAAGCCGAAGTTATAATTAAAAAGCCTTGTGTTTGGAATTCCCACTCTCTCCTCCAAGTAGTAAATACCGTATTCGAGTGTTCGTTTGCCTATTTTCAACGCGTTTTCAGATGCTCCCTTTGTGATAATTGTCCTGCCTTCGAAATGGTCACTTCCTTCAGGAAGTCTTGATATCGCCCACTCAAATTCTACTGATGTGTTATAAGGACAGCCTTTTGTTGCCTCTAGACCAATAATTGACGTTACCGTAAAGTCCTCTGATCTGAGTGAGCGATTTGGATTGACTATGCTGTGTGACAAACTCATACTGATATCTGGAGGTCTGCAGCTTTTGGAACCTAAATGACAGAAATCAATAAAACTATTAACAAGCTACTTTTTGCGATACTTTTTCAAAAACAATGTACACAAACCTTGTATATCTTGAACCAAGAAAAATTTTGGATCTATACCCAAAGCACTGTCATTGGCAAGCACTCGTTTTGCTGTTTGAATCAAACTTTCTGCTTCTGCTTCAACGGCACCAACCTCAAGCTGTACAATAACACTTCCAGGACTTTGATAAGATAAACGATGAAAGGGTTAACATCTTAACAGCATTACAATGATCAAGCCATAAATCCCGCATATCCATAAAAAAAGCATTACCCCATTTGTCATACACCCTTAACACCGAGAATTACTTGAGTGGAAAACATTTTGGTCGTTGTCAAACTTTCTTCAAAGGTATAAGAGACTTTGCATTCACCCACGTGCATTAGATGCGCATTAGATGCGCTTAACACGTTTACACAAAATTGGCCGGTGCATTTGCTTTTTTCAAAAATTTCATCATCGTAAAACAGGCACCTTTCCAGATGGTCTATGAGTCTAAATTGAATATTTCTTGACACTAAATTTGCTTTGTGCCAGGACCTTTAATAACAGTATCGTCCGTAATATTGTCTTTATTTAAATTAGGTAGCACGTAATAGTGTTGAGATACTAATTTCTATTATGAATGATATGTTGAGCCCCACCGAGAGAAGGAGCCAGGATCAAACGAATGCTATCACATATTTACCTGTATCCTGTGACACTGACAAACAAAAAGTTAGACATTTCACGAGGAAGCTGCAAAAGTCGATGAATCAATACATTTGTTGTTAGTAAAGCGGGTTCCTTCGTACCTTATATGTAATACATTGACAAATAAGAATCCTTTATGGCTTGAGATCAATCGCTCGACCTGGAATGTACAAGAGTTATGGCATGGAAGAAGCATTGTTAATGGTTAGCTTTGTTCATGCAAGAATCGTGCTGGTGAATCAGTAAGAAATTAAAAGTTCTGCATGCACATAGACAGGAAAAGATGACCACGCGCCATCTTTTGCTGCTTGATTGATATGTTAATAGATGTTCCCAATAAGAATAGATAGTAGTAATAAAGTTGTTGATCATGCAGAATATGATGGTTAAAGGTTAAAAAGATGATTGAGAATCAGGAAGTTATTAATGGGTTGAACTACAAAGTGTAATCAGGATCTCATGCAGTATTTAGGGTTCGATTTATGAACTATACACACCAGAAAAAATAGTCTGTGGATTTCAAATGTGTCTCCAATTAAAAAGTTCAGTGAAAAGAAAAAAAAGGTTTTCGTAAAAACAGAGAGTGCGAATTTTTAGTTTTGAATTTGGAGTATTATTAAGAAAGTCTAATAAGTAATTGAAGACGTAAAACTCAACCTCGAACCTCACTCCTTGCAACATTGTCCATATAGGTTATTGCACCTATTGCAAACAGAAATATAGAAAACTTGTGTAGGGCTAGAACGTACTGATCGAATATATCTGTTAGACCTTGATTGACTATGCATATGCATGCAGAATTTTTCAGTTCAGATTTGAGTGAGCGCATAGCAGAATATAAAGTTCGTTAAATTAGAGAGTGAAAAGCAGGTCAATGGCATGCACGATTAATCCTCGAGATAAAGGTTCTTTGCCAATAAATACCATGTTGGAAATAATAATAATAATCATAAAATTAACAAGATGTAAGGAGGTAATACCCAATACCTATAAATTAGGATTGCAGTTATTCAGAACATGATAAAATAATTGAGTCTACTTTCAAAAGTTCAAAATGAGATTGGTATACCTATAACTGTACGCAATAACGCTGCACATGAAGTTGTGGACAGTTTAGGAAACGAATGCGTAATTAAGAAAAGGAGTCCGTCGACTTGGTTACAAGATATTGCCACTGCAATGCGACACGCGTTCTTTACCATGCAATATCTTTTTGAACTTTGGCAAGCAGAAGTGGTACTACTTTGAATAATTTATCGTATTAGGCGGGGCCTTTCGACAAATATCTCTATTAACAAAATTACGATAAATTTAGAAATAGATGTTTCCTATCCAACTGACCGTAGAATGGTTTTCCCCTCTATGTTTCAAATAAACAGAGGGAGTTAGTTTTGTACATTGATTGCTGATTTGGTCTCATTGGTGCAAGCGCTTGTGGTGCCGGTTAGCATTCATTGGCCTGGCTTCAGTGTTTCATTTAGTGCAATATATACGAGCTTGTGTGTGCAACCGACCCACATATGTGTGAAGTGGGAAAAAACAAATACCTTGGTCTTGATAGAAACTTCCAGATCTTGGAATTGTTGAGATTTCGGCGAAAAGAGCATTTTATGGAACTTTTTTCTCATCAATTTGATCCACAACACGTAGGTTTTTTCTTGTGAAAAGCAAGAGTAAAATAAAATTTACTAATAAAATGAAAATTGTCATAATTATATATTAATTAGCTTATAAAGTATCTGAGAAACAAACCAAGTGCAAGGCACAGATATTTCAGGGTCATAGCGACCTCTAAAGAGAATATGCGTGAAATGTACAAGTTGCCATGGTTTTGTGGATTGAATTGTTCAAATTTATATTATAAAGTTTTGAATGACTTACTTATGACACAGCCGTACAATTCCATTCTCAAACCAACTTTATCTTTGTTGCACTCAATTGGAATCAATAATATCGACTGGACTTCTTGTGGTTGTGGAATCCTGTTGTACTTTATAGTATTGGCATCACTGTTTCCTTGAAACTATGTGGAGGAGAAGCATATCTATATCAATTTTTCTACACAATTTCAAATACAATATTTTGTTTATTAATGATGTCTTGGGCAATTCAGGCTACAGTATGCTGTCAGCCATTGTAATCGATTCTTAACGTTACCTGTAAATTAATTATCAATTTCCTGTATTTCATCATCTTTTAAGTCCTAAGTTGTTTTTTCTAATTTATGTTCATTTGCTGCCTTTACTAAATTACTGATTAACAGTACATTTCAATCTAAGGAATGATAAAGATGACTCCCCAGGCTTTTCTCTCATTATTTTCTTTTGGTTAGATCGGAATCCTTGAAGAGACGATACGGCGTGAACCGCGGGAGTGAAAAAGACGGACGTCTCTACCGTCGCTTGTTTGCTCTCAGTCTCCCCTTATCGGAGAAAAGAGCAATAAGAGTGCCTCAAAAAATATCGCCATGAAGATAAAAAATAATGATACAACTGTGAAGGAAGGAAGGATTCCAAGTCCCCGATGTTGTAACATGCCGGGACTCGTTCCGACCAGTAACATAATTTCAAAGCTATTCTGATATTCTGCTTGTGCATCATGTTATGTTGCATGCCATGATCATTAATACCATGCAACTCTAGGTCATTTCCTACGTTCAATGGGCATGAAGACTGATGCAATTTGTGCTTACCTGAGGCGGTTTGTACATTGCATACTGCTCTTTGTCATCGTTGCTTTTCCTCCAGTATAATGAAAAGCTTTTAACCCAATCGTTCCTCGATTCGTCACCATACCCTTGCGTGGCGATGCCCGTCACCACAGTTTTTGTATCAAAGAAAACGGCAACATACCCACTTGTTTTGGAATGACCACATGTATTGTCGTCGCTGAGGAACCCTTGAGGAAAATCTGTTTTGTTGAGTCTGGCGTTAGTAGCCGTGTATTTAGAAGATAGATAAGATCCTTGGACCAGCTGATTGCTACCGATCTTACCACTTTGCATTCCTAGTGGTTCCTTGCAAGTTTCTAAGAAGAAAAAGATTAAGTGTACGAAATATAAACCACGACCATCCGATAATTTGAGGGGAAAAAAATGCTAATACGAAGAAATACATTTTAACTGAAATTGAGTTAAACGAAAAGCAAGAAATCGATCTTAAGACGTTTGATATTTCGATCTTTATTACAGGATCATCATCAGAATATGAGATAGTACAAGAGAGTACAAGAGTATGAAACATTTCACCAAATTATAATAGAAAGATAAAACGTTATTTCTGAAATAACTTAGCTTAATTAAATGCCAAGTGTATTCAAGAGAGCATATTTATTCTCCACTGATTTTTTTTTCTTTCACTGAAATATACGTATTACATAAACTACCGGGAAGAAGGGGTCACTCGTAACTCAAAGTAAAAAAACATTTCAGGTTTATCTTTGAAGATCATTACTTTTTAGCTACCGAAGTGTTCAATGCATTATATCCCATTTTTTTCTGTCATGTTTACATATGGATGGTTGGATGGTTGGATGGTTGGATGGTTGGATGGTTGGATGGTTGGATGGTTGGATGGTTGGATGGTTGGATGGTTGGATGGTTGGATGGTTGGATGGTTGGATGGTTGGATGGTTGGATGGTTGGATGGTTGGATGGTTGGATGGTTGGATGGTTGGATGGTTGGATGGTTGGATGGTTGGATGGTTGGATGGTTGGATGGTTGGATGGTTGGATGGTTGGATGGTTGGATGGTTGGATGGTTGGATGGTTGGATGGTTGGATGGTTGGATGGTTGGATGGTTGGATGGTTGGATGGTTGGATGGTTGGATGGTTGGATGGTTGGATGGTTGGATGGTTGGATGGTTGGATGGTTGGATGGTTGGATGGTTGGATGGTTGGATGGTTGGATGGTTGGATGGTTGGATGGTTGGATGGTTGGATGGTTGGATGGTTGGATGGTTGGATGGTTGGATGGTTGGATGGTTGGATGGTTGGATGGTTGGATGGTTGGATGGTTGGATGGTTGGATGGTTGGATGGTTGGATGGTTGGATGGTTGGATGGTTGGATGGTTGGATGGTTGGATGGTTGGATGGTTGGATGGTTGGATGGTTGGATGGTTGGATGGTTGGTCAGATATTTTATTGTTGTTTTAAATAAGCCTTACCTACAGGACCAGAGTTAATGACTGTTTTTGAGTCTGTTAGTGTGGTAGGAAGAGTCGGAATACTGCTAGCGCTTATGTAGCTTCCATGGCTTTGCATAATGTCAGACGAGGACAGCAACACCATGGTCAGTGTATAGAGCATGACTCCTTTAATTTTCATCCTGTCGAGAAAGGCAATAAAATTATTCAGTTATCTTAGAGATAAAAAAATACATGAAATTGGTAAAAATCTATTCGTATGGAAGAAAATAAGCTTTTCCAAAAGCATAAGAGCTTTTGTTTGGTTTATAATCCAAATCAAATATCTGAATACCTTTTTTCTGCTCGTCTGATGAACAAGTTAATTGTGCTTGTTAATCCTTAATTTGAGCAATTTCTCGCTCTTGTTTCTAATAAAAATTTTATTAGGTGAAATACGTTTAGGAAGGAAAAGCCAATTACAAAATAGCTTACATGAATTTTATTTTCCTTCGTCTGACCGGTAATATTATTGCCAAAGTGCGTGGGAAATTGAAGATTTCACCTGTAGTTTATAATTCAATGACTTCAATCATAGAACTGATCTACTTTGCCGCTGGAGCATACTTCAAAAAATGCAAGGTTAAAAACAAGTTCCTTGCTAACTCACATCTTAGTTTTAAATGAGTATTAAATTATATTCTCAGAGATCTTTTTTTATCCAAATATTGACATAACAAAAGATATTTACCAACGTGTTTGACTCGCTAAAAGAGCTAGAGTCGTGAATAGAACGGTTAAAACCAAAATGGAATTTCAAATAATAATATAGAATTTTAATTTGAATTTGGGTCTCCTCTTCTCTTTTACTTTCTTTTTTCCTATTTTCGCCTTTCGTGGTTTTCTTTTTGAACGGCGTTTGAAGTCAATTAAACCAGACGCAATAACGCAATAAAGGGAAAACAGGTTGGCAGAAAGCTGTTATAAAGACAGATGAGAGAAAAAATAGACACATGTCAAGGAAAACTGCTCATCTTTGAATAAATATGTTGCCAGTTGAACAGAGCGATATATTCAAACCTGTCATTTTCAAAGAATGAGTCTTCCATATACTGAAAAGGTAAAACATAATATACTTACTTGAATAGAACAGCGCTTGGCTTGTATTTATATTTTCAGTTTTACATAGATGCTGAAAGAGCAAAAAAAATATCAGTCGCCTTATCTGTAAGCAGTAATGAGAGACATTTGTATAATGTCTGAAAGAATGGTCGTTAGGAAGACGCCAATTAAACACTTTAAATATTTTGTTCCCTTAGGTGCTGCAAATTCATTGTTAATGATTTTCGGTAAGATATCTCAGAAATAGAGCAATAAAAAATAATTAGCAAGAGAGATCTGTCTCTTTTATTCTTATATATTTTTGACCTTAACTAGGCAATATATTCCACTTTCATTTTAAGTTGAGATAAAAGGTTTATGGCGGGAGGCGAAAGGGGTGTTTAATTATAGATGCCTAAATATTCACTGTCATGACGTACATAATCACGTGATTCATGATTCTCATCCATGCAAATCTGTTTCCAGAACACTAAAATCGTTAATATACACTTTTCAAGAAATCTAGACTGAACCTGATTTTACTCTTAATAAGCAAGTCTACAAGGTTTATAGCCTTAAGTGTGTTCTAGAAAACTCTTGACTCGACCTTGCACTGTTGTAAAGACAAACCGCTATGATTAGAGTGGTCATAGCAACTTTTAGAATAATACCGGAAAATTACACCATGCTATTGTCAACCGCCACTGATCTAGCTTTGGGGTTTCATGCCATTTTATTTGTAAATTAAGAAATTAATATTTAATTATTTGAAGTTGAATGAAATTGGTTTAGCTTATGATTTTTTTTTTGGAATAATTAAAGAAAAAAACAGTCTGTATTTATTTCCCTGAATACTGATATCCTATATTTCAGTCATAATAAAGTTTGAATCGTTGCTGATTTTATAGATATGCGAAAATAAGGGCTAATTTTTCCAAAGCTTACTGACAAAACTGGACTTAAAAGAGATGTAAATATGAATCAAATGTTGTTATTTTCTCAGTTTAATTACATCACACGTTTGATTTTGGTCCAACTTCTAAGAGAAATAACTTTAAACAGATAAAACATCTTTGGGAAGATTAGTGTTCTATCTCAAAACAAATAAGACACTATACTGATAATACTACCATGCTGTTGCTCAGTACGCCTTGATCAACTCCTTAGTTCAAAATGCGCAAAAAACAATTTCAAGTTATTTGCATGATCTTACCAACAGGGTAAAGTCAACAGATATCGATGTTTTTAATAAGAGTAAAATATCTGATAAAAAATATTGCGTGATATTGCTTATAAGTGTGTCGTATTTAAACAAGTTACTCTTCAGTTATTGGGATAAAAAAATGAAAGGTCAGTGTTGTTTTATGTATAGAGACAATCATCAGTATTTCTAGGAATATGATTAGAACTTTCTTAGTGTTTGGCTCACAGAGGGTTACAAATTTGCACTAATTCCAAGGTGAGACAAACATATTGATCGGTATAGTCAAAAGCTACATAACTTACCGATACCTTTGTCTCCTAAGCATTGGTATAGAGAGATCCGAAAAGCAAGTTTCTTCATTAGCTAAATTAATAATAACCTAAAATGTCCTTATCCCTTCGGGACTAGCTTTGATTGCCAAGATATTCCATTTCTCAGAATATATTTCTATCACCAGGTTTCACATACGTACCTATATACTGGAAGACAGTAAAGGAATAGAAGGCAAGATTCCAACTTGCTCAACCTTGGTTATAGAACTTCACACTTTCAACAAGCTAAGTTTTTAACATTAATTACTGGCTGTTGGTTGCTAAGCATTTTTTGAACAAGCAGTCACGAATAAAGTATAATAGGCTAGTTTCTATAATACAAGATAAGAAAGTCTCAAAACGGTCGCTTTTTTTTTCAATAATCGTTGAGAGTAAAGATACTGTTCGATCGGAACTTCGTGGTAAAAAAATCCTGAAAAGAAGAAAGTCATGTCTTTTCTCACTTAAGCAACCACTCGAACAGTGCCATAAACAATTGTTTCGTCATTGCAATTGTATGTTTAAAAAATGTCACTTAAAGCAATAAGATGTAGTATTGAAACTATGACATCAAAGACAGCTTTGGAAGAACTTATAATTACGTAGGATCAATACTTGTCTCACTTGGAAATGTCATGATTCAGTAATAGACACCTAACCTCAAGAAGCTTTTCATACCTAAACTACCACAATCCTTTTCAAAATCTCTTTTCATATTCAAATGTTAAAACTCCTTTGAGAATACCAAGACAATAGTGAAAATTAGCACAACAAAGAAAGATACCGAAAGGGATTCTGGAAGTTTAGGTATGAAACGTCATCATGCTTATAGAGGCCTATAGTCAGGGAAAAACTTTAATGAAGTTTTCCGCCCTTTGCACATTGTATGAAGATGTCGTCGTATCATCTCATGACATTAAATTATTAATATTACTATTATTATTATTGTTGTTGTTATTATTATTATTATTATTATTATTATCATTATTATTATTATTATTATTCTGTGGTTTATTTCAACTTTTGTCTGACTTGACTTTTTACAGAAGATTGCGGAAATATGGCCTAATTTCTAAGCAAAATGCTTAATTTCCGTACTGACAGATCAAATGGCATTGTACTTAGACAGCATACAAAGCCTTAACTATTTTACAATTTATTATTATTTTTGTTATTATTATTATTATTATTATTATTACTATTATTACTAAACTCCTTCAAATCCGAACCCAAGCTAATCCAACATCATATCCTGTTATAGCCAGTATCACTTACATAATCATCCTAAAGCTGATCACTAAATTTATTGGCCGTCAATTGCCTTTATCAGATCTTCCTGTGGCGTCACAGGATAAATAAAAAAGAGGGGAATATGTCGTACAGCTTGATATTCAAGATATTTCTAAGAAGTTATTTCGTTTTGAAAATGCATTGAAATTGTAATATTTAACATTTGAACCGTTGAGCATATACAATGAAAGGAAAAATTTCGCTGAGAAAGATTCTCATGGTAACTTGAACGAAAACAGTAAATTTAAGATTGAAGTCAGCCTATGTAAAACGAAGAAAGCTATACATTGATGGCTCTTCTAAGGAAACATGATCTTATAGCC
Source organism: Anthopleura sola (assembly GCA_023349425.1). Taxonomy (NCBI): domain Eukaryota; kingdom Metazoa; phylum Cnidaria; class Anthozoa; order Actiniaria; family Actiniidae; genus Anthopleura; species Anthopleura sola. The sequence continues at coordinate 9,196,711 of JALHLI010000004.1, forward strand.
ATCAATATAAAAATGGATGGTATAATAAATAAAAGATGAATGAATACGAGGTGTTGCTAGGCACATGTTTCTCTCATAACAAATATCACATTGTCAGTTCTTGAGCGCTATTGCTTAAAAGCATTGTCAAATATTTGAATTGAAAGCAGTCAGTAGCTTGTCGTTTATAGAATAATTCCAGGTGATATTACTGGAAAAAAAATTTCAATAAGATAAAATACGACATATCATACTAAACGTCGAAATAAACATAGCCGTCAAATGAAGCCACACATGTACAGAATAAAATCCAAAATTTAGCATGTAGTTATTTTTGTTCACTTGTATGGAATTAAAATTACAATCAAATCATTAAAGATGGTTTTTTTTTATTATCATTATTATTATTTAGTTTTTAGAATTTTTTGAATAGTTTTTTGTTCTGGTAGAAGATTCGTAAAAATTATTCCGATCATTTATGCCAAGATTCAAAGCATTTGTAATAATCTTTGTTCCAGGTAATATAGCAGAATGACTACTGAATTTTAATTTCTTTGGGGGGAGGGGGGGGGGGGGCGAAATAAATACATCTGACTAAGTTCTATATTTTTGTCAGCTTAACTGTACAATTATTTCAAAAAGACTAGACTGCTGTTTTGTCTTCATTTTCGTCTTGATTTTTTCTTTCTTAAATAACTCAGTCGCTTTATTTAGTCGACATATTCTTATCTGTCCCTTAAACGCATGAAATGTGGATTTCATGACTTTGCCCTTTCAACAATAGTTTGTAATTAGGGATTTTTTCATTTCCACGCCCTCCCACCACTAAGCAAGATGGAATCTTTAAACAACATCATAAAAAATGTACGATTGGCACATGGCGATCAGGATTTTTTCTTAAGCAAGCTGTATTTTAGTAATATTCAACTGTGCCAAGTTTTGATGTGCAAGCTTATTCTTTAGTATGTAATATTTAGAGATGAATCAGGAATAAAGAATATCATGTGAAAAATTTCTGGTATTTTAGGTATCTTAATAAAATAATTTTTTTTTCACTGAGTATATATATGTTTGATATTGTAGACCTTCACTCTTGCACATGAGTGCGTTGTTCTATCATCATATCGATCTAAATAATTTTTTATCTTTTCAAAATATCTTCAGTCAAGAGAATTGTTCCTAATGTCTTCACGTTTTGCATTTCAATCCATCGATTTCCTTGTTCATTGGAGTTTAGTTGTGGGATAATTTCCTCTCAGCAATGCCTTGAGGTTATTAGTTAAGAGGAAAATATAAAGGTACAGTTCAAATTAATGTTGTACAAGATTACTTGTCGCTGAACAAGAAAGGTACTTGGAACATTTCTGCCAGATTCGAGTGTACTGAGAAAATGAGAACAAATTCACTTCAAGAGTGTTCTATTTAAAATGAAATGTCAAAAAGTGTAGATGGATTTTATCTTTGACATCAAACTATCTGCTATTGTAAAGAGTCTAATTATTTTCGTTTCTCTTTTTTCATTTTCGATTCTCTACATTAGTTTTGTTTCCCCCAAATATTAATAAAAACATATCCCCTTATTTCTGATGCCTTACTATAATACTGTCATTTGGTTACCAGTTGAAAGGAATTTTTGACTTTTTAATAAAATAAGTAAAAACAACTCAGGTTTATAAGTGGAGAATTACCTTTTGCCTCAAGGTCTTGAAAATTTGGCATGTAGGAATTACGGTGTTGTCGGTGAAGCTTTATTATTGAGTTCATTATTATAAGTATATTTATACTATTTTCCATTATTCTAGAAAGTGTGATACTACACAAACACCTTGCATTCTAAGAACCAATGTGATCTTGCGTATAGAAGTCGAAGATTTAGTAAAGCTTGTCTTAACAGGTGGTTACTCATCGAATATCTTATAATATTTCATACTTTGAACAGAATACTTGAGTGAGCAATTGTTTTCATGTCAAGGTGATTTTCTAGCTTATATTTTCTGGATAATTTTTCGCTAGCGCCCAATATAGATATGGTTATATTGCGGCAGAACAAGTGTTAGTTAGTGAACTCCTGCTGATAAGTAAGAGTCGGAACTCTGTAGGGAACACATTATCTACTAGTACATTACTCTTTAGGTCAGAAACGAATCTATATGCGTTTTAACAAACAGTTTCGTTTCAGCTTCAACAAAAGACAAAAGACAAAACAAGCGACATAATGTCGATTGGATTGGATCGCAGCTTATCTTACTTGTGAACAATGTTATAAGTCGGAAAATCTTGTTCGCGAAATTTATGCCTTCATTAATTTTCTGAGAGTATTCTAGCAACCGTGCGTAATGAGCCTACGTGTCCTAGTTACCATGACTCCTTGCATTATTAATAGTGTCCTGCCTTAGTTTTAAGATCTACGCCGCTATCCAATAAATAAAGAATTCCAGAAGCTATTGCATTATTGTTCTGGAACAGTTTCACATGATTGTTTGAAAGAGCTCTATTTCTACTTAACCATAAAATTTCAAGATTATTTTGATGAATATGAGTGAAGCATAAATGGGATTGCTAAAAGGAAAGACTGAAAGAAGCAGCTTAGTTTGTTAATTAATGATGATCTGATATAGGTATATAAAAAAACTGCATGTACAGAAGAATATATATATTCATAATTACTTCTCGTGCAGAAATACATTAACCTTTCTCATATGATTTTTACCAAATTTTATAAACTTTTCTTTTAAATTCACACTTTATACTGATTTAAACAGTTTATTTCAACAGATGATTTTAAGCGTTATTAAGTAAATAAGAACTGCTTTCGTTGCAATAAATTTCATATAATACAATTATTTTTATCTTCCCTGTTGAGAGCCACGGATCTGTTTTGAATGATCCACCCAGTTCCAAACTGTGCCTGAAATCCATTCCTCTTCATTTCCAGTTATTTATATGTATATGAATGGAACTTGTTTACGACAAACGCAATAAGACTTGTCCGCAATTTAACCGAGGACACCAAGTTGTCAGAAAACATAATTTGTTCGCTTAAATTTTTTTTTTTTAATAACACAAAAGGAAAAATATCTGCGTTTAATAAAATCCATGTAGACAATTAGGATAAAAAACACTCATGTCAATCAATGTGGCTTCATCTTGTAGATAGTAATATATGTGTATAGCTACTAGCATCAGTATGTCATAACGACGGATAAAATGAAAAGACAAACGTTTAGTTAAGTGTACTAGAACAGACTAAAAAAAATTACAAGCAGAACAAATTCGATATAATCAGAGATTTTGTGCTGTGATAAAAAATTCATTTCTATTGCATAAGATTATTCCAAGTTTTGTGAAAGAAGAATTAACGAACTATAACTATTGTCAATAGCCAACAAGACATTATTTGTTTGTTGTGTAATCCAAGATACATATGTGTGAAAAATCATAAATTCGAAAACTAATAAATGGTGTTGATGAATTGTCGATATACAGGATAAGCATGATATACAGGATAAATTGCATATCAATTGCAGTAAAGATTCGAATAGTTGAACTTGCTTCAATATATTCCTTTTTGCATTTTATTTATATTTTCGGAAGTACCAAGTTAGATGTAGAGGAGGAAAACTCACAGACAGCTCGGCCACAGATCGACACCCACGAATATTGTATGATAATATATTTGACATTAATGAATCCTGCATGACTTTGCAGGGTTTCATTCTTTGTCTTCTTGAAGACATTTTTGGGAAAGATAACCGAACCGATGGTTTTGTGCTATTCAATTCGTGCTACGACGCACTAACATTCCTTGTGCCCATCTTGTGACTTTACCAACTATTTTTACATTTTCTATCCCTCAACATGACCTTTGTTCAACCAGTGTGATAGCGGTTTAAGCGGACTCTAAAATAAATAAAATCTTATCTTCTTTTCTCTCTCTCTCTTCTCGATGAAACTTGTAATATGAGTACTGATTTCAATCAAATACAAAAAGAAGAAGAAAACTTCACGATATGTTTTAACAGAAGGAATCACAACTTTTTTCTGACACTTACCTGAGATATCTAAACTCAAAGATACGGAAGTTTTTGATTTCAGAAGATTTGCTATGGCCTCGAATTTAGATTATTTTTTTTACCAAAGATTTCTCGCAAAACCTTAAGAAGTATAGCATACGAAGGCGAATTCCATTACATGCTCACTGTTCGCCCATGTAGAGATTGAGTTATCGATAAGGCCCGCTCGCCCATTTGACCGCTATATAAACTTATATCAGTTTTGCTAAGACCGCAAGGTATCTTAATTGAGTCCCAGACAAACAGAAAATCGGCAATTATAGTCGCAGCTGCAAATATAATTTTTTTTTGCTTACGATTGGAGTTCTTTCATTTTTCGAGAATTTTCTTCCGATTCATCGTGAGTTGTTTGTTATTAGAATCATTAATAATGTCACAACTTGGCATTTCGATGATCATTATGATAGCCCTATTGGCCAATTAAATTTTTTTGATGGTACCAATATCGATCACGTGATCTAGAAGCTCTCCATTCCTGCAGAATACTTTTTAGCCGAGGTACATTAAGGATTTTAGTAATGACGTTAACTAAGTAATGCTGTACGCTTAAAATGCTTTTTAAGTTTGAATTATTGAACACATAATTGTATCAAATATTTTGCCAGAATAACAAATGAATGTTATCAGTGCTGTGTGGTAAAACGAAGTAATATTCTCTGGGAGAAAACTGTTCTGAGCACCAAAATATGAACTGCAAACTTATTTATTTCGTGCCCACTTACTAAAACACGAAATAGTATGGGTTAAGGGCCTGGTAGTTTCACATAAATTCATAAAGTGCGAAGGAATATTTTCTTTTAAAATTAATCTCCATAGGTGGTAAGGTTGGGAACAATGCCTATTTATTGATAATACCGGAAATGTTTCTCGTTTCATATAAGCAATACTGATATCACATCTCTTGGACTTATTTAAAAACCATTGATAAATTAAACCAATGTTGACAATGAGACCTTTCGTTTCGCACCAATTGTATAAACATGCGTAAGATTGACAGCAAAAACAAAGTCTGAAAATAGCCCCTTAAAGTCAAGATCTTAAAACTAAGAAATATCCGATAAAAACAAATGAACAACTGTAAAAAAAGAAAAAAGACAGCATCCCCTGGATGGCCATAAGTAAAGTTTGACAGTAAATGAGTAAAGAAAGAAAGAAAGAAAAAAAAAAAAGAAAAAATCTCTTCTTTAGAGCCTTGCCAAGAGTATTGTCTTTTTTTCCAATTTTACCGGCGTTTCCATTTACGGAACACATGTCGTCTCATGAATCATAAACAACATTCATGGTCGAAGTTTATTGTAAAATATGGTTCCTTGTTTGATATAAATATTTGACGTGTTAAAGTGTTTCTTTTCCTTTAGTGCAGCTGCCATGCGCTTAGTTTAATCACACAATTCATTTGAACATTGTGGGAGACATTACATGACAGCCGGTGTAAAACATCCAATGCTTTAGCAATTTATCATTCTCTAGAGCAGTCTTTGACATTGCCGATTTTTTTCTTCGCTTTGTACTGTTGTCAACTTATTTGTAAAAGCAACAATGTTACAACTTTCAAACTTACTTTATTGGTTTGAACCTCCCCGATGGTAATTGACATAAGTGTTCCAGACTGGCACGAGAACATACCGGCTCTTATCTTAAATGGGATTTTTACTGCTCTAAGAAAATAAGCTCCATTTCAGACGATATTTATAAAGTGTGCTATTAAGTGAAACACTACAGTTGGGGAAGGTTCTGGAAGATATCACTGGCGTTTAACCCTTGTTGTCCAATTTATCTACCAAAAGGAAGCGGTGTATTAGTAAAAATAAAAAAATTCTGCATTACCAAATGGATGTTTACGTAGTGTCCTTCAATTTTCTCAATGTGTTTTTATTAGTTCAAAAAAAATCTAATTGTTAGTGCGGAAAGTACTAAAATAAGAAGCCATAAGGAAAGGGTTCAGTTAGCAAAGAGGTTTTCACGACTAATTATGCCGTTAGGATAAAATCAGTAAAATAATAATATTAGTTTCTTGCAAATTGCCCTATGCAGCAAAATTCGTCAGTATGCAGCTTAAAACGTTTTTCATTGCATGACAGGAACATCTGCTAACATCACTGGTACAATTATTAAAACAAACATATTAACTACTTTGTCTGTTGTATTGAAAAAAATCCTTAAAATTCGAACTTCAGGAAAAGACCGGTTGCTGCATCTAAACTCCTTTGAAATATTTTTCAGTCTTTTTTTTTTTCACTTATAGTTGCAAGACAATTTTTTAAAATGATGAATCCAGGCCGTCTTTGAAACTGTGCATGTGCACAGCATTTTACTTTTTCTTAAGTGGTATTGTAAACTGAGACAGTAATAAGGAAAGCTTTGAAACAACTATTTTCTTGACCATCAAACTAAAACAGGAAGATATGTTGTCACTCATAAAGGATTTTTTAAAGTTTTTAAAGAAGAAAAAAACCGTGCACTGGCATTCGTCACGTGACTAAATATAGGTACGTTTTAGGATGATATGAATGTCAGGACGATGTGAATGTTTGGACTTCGGTAAATATAACGACACGAAGATGGAATAGGATTCAAATTTACAGATAGAGAGTGTATGTAACAATAGCAGGGCCATCAAACATTGAGACAAATGGAAGCAAAAGACCTTGAAAATAAAAAGTAGAGAGAAGGAGAGAAAACCAAAAGTACTATAGAAAGAATGACGGGCTTTTAAAAGGTGTATCTAATTGAGCCAGTGAAAGGCAAAATTGATAAACATCTCATGACCAGTAGCTATTTCTGATTTGCTTTCGATTTACTTAACACAGATGACCCTGACTGGTCTACCGGCCATTCTTCTTACGCCATCAGTCTGTCTAATAAAAATGATAGCTTTGGCAAAAATCCCAGGTTCCAAAAATCAAAAATCCTTTTGATATATTTGAGGTATACATGCCTATATATATGTACATATACATGAAAAAAAAAAAAAAAAAACCCCAAAAAAACCCAGTGATTACAAAGCTTTTTGAGCAAAAAAAAAAAAAATGTTTCCAAGTTGCTAATCTTGACCACTAACGTAAGTCGGCTTTTAGTGTATTTTCTAGATATTTAAAAATTGATTAAATGTTAACAATCCACTTTACCGGTAGAACCTGTCGTTACGAGAGAGAATTCCGCGAACTAACACGATAGTGCGGTTTCCATTACATCTTTTACAAATGTCTCGTCTTCTGCAATTGAGAAACCCAACAGAAGGTATTTATATATTTCTCTTGATCCCCGGAGCAAGATTAAAGTCATGAATTATTAATGAACCTATTACTGACACTGCATTAACAACATTTTCAAAAGCTCTTTTCATTGTCGACTAAAAATTACTCAAGCTCTTGATTTTTCCCCCAGATTTTTTCATGCCTTCGGCGAAGACTTTTTAATCCATCGATGTCTCATATTTAGTCTAATTTGATTTACCTTCTCCTTTTTGGATTTCATGATTTCTATTAAGCATGTTGCCCCATTTGTTTTACAACTACATATGATAATGCTGCTACTGGCTGAAAGAACTCCTACGCCTAAGATATAACAAAGCCTTTATAACATAATAATGTCTGTGGTTGCACAAAACGTATGCCTTTGGTTTTAGCGGTTCATAATGAGGTGCCCATGTGTCTGCTTTGGTGGTTTTCACGTGATAAGGAAATAATAAACATCCATTCTGGGCTTATGACTCCAGCCAATTGAACTCATTCTCCAACATTTTGATCTCATTAAAATGAAATTGGACTAATCGTACGCGTACTGTCGAGTGCATATAGTTCTTGGGCTTAAACCTGTGTGATTGGTTACCAGGTTTTACTCATAGACAATTCAGGGACCGCAGAGCAGGGGGGGGGCTAGGGGGCTATAGCCCGCAATAATTTTGCCGCCATTTTGAAATATGTCTTACTATTTAAAAGACCATCTCGATAAATTAACTGTGTAAAATATGAAATAATCAAATTTAAATTTAAAAAGCCAGTTCTCCAACGAATCCAGCAGTCCATTAGACTTCTCAAAACCCACGATTTATTTCGGCGACATGAAAAAGAAACTAGGGGAGACGTCATGACGCCACTGGTGAGAGGACTTTTTCGATGCTAAGGAGAGGAGAGACATGAATGAGAGCTAACATGCAGGAACAACGATTCAACAGCGATTCTTTTAAACTCCCACAAACAGCGGACAGCTTGACGCCGAGTCATGCGAATTTATGTCGAGAAACAACAACCACAAAAGAATTGAATTATAATTTTGTAACTTTCACAAGGAAGGTTTATAGTCAGTGAAAATATTTCCTACTACCTTTTATCAGTATGCCTTTTCTCTTCCTTTTTTCATAGCCAAAATGTGCAAAATTGTCATAACATTAATGCAATAAATATGCTCCAAATGCCCCTCAAAATCGCACTTCCGAGGGTCTCAATTTCAATTTTTTTTTCGGGGGAGCAAACCCCCCCTAGGTGCTCCAGCCTTTGGTGGTCGTTAACCTCCCTCCTCCATCATTATTACGCTCCGCGGTCCCTGGACGTGTCATACTAGAAGGATCTAATAAATCTCATAGTTCTCTGTAGTGTGGTTTTGCATTCTATTGTGTGTCAAAATAATTATTCCCTATCAAAAAGGGGAGGAAAAGGAAAAGAAAAGAAAAACTGTCAGAAAAGACAGAATTTGCGCCAAGTAGGATTAATTTGTTAAAATATGTCCAATTTTCTGGTCTTTGACGCAAAGTGTTGCTATAGTACGTGGCTCAACTAACATATTAAGTTAATGGTCGAGTCTGCTGAGAGCATACAGTGTCTTTTAAGAGTAACCCATGGATAGTTGGATTTTTAGCGGCCAGAATGTCTACTAAAATTCAATGGAAGCCAAATAAACTTTTCCATTGACGGTCTTCTTCGATCTATAACTGCATTTTAGGAACTCCAGTAACATCAATACGCTTAAACGCTGCTAGGACTATTGTACAAGTAGCCAGCACACCGTAGGTAGAACTTTGAAGTGAATAAAACACGCCCTCCTCTTAAACTCCTAGACGTTTTATGTATTCTTTACTAAGACAATATATCGAAATCTTCAATAACTTGTTTTCCTAGGCATTTTGCAGCCCTAAACGGTAAATTTCAGTTTTGCAAAACAAACTGAAATTGAGTTTTGTTTATTTTTAAGGATAACACGAGTGAAAAGAAACGAAAAAACAGTGTACTATATAAGTAAGCCGAAAGTAGGTTATACCAAATATACCGACTAATGGTCCACTAAAATCGTAGTGTTTGGGCAAAACGCTTCTATTGAACTTATTTTTGGCAGGCACTTGAGAATGGTGTTGACAATGAGTGTTGACAGTGAGTCAAGCCGTTTGTGTCTTTGTTTCTTTCCCTCTATCCGCCCGATAATGCCCGATAGCTCAAAATGTAAAAATAGCGGTAAAGAACAAGCTATTTTTACATATTATGGAAAGAGCTGCTTAAAATAAACTGAGCGCTACCAAGGCATTGATTCATTCCTGAATAAACACCATGGCATATCTTTTTGCTACAAATAATACGTAAATCTATCCCTCATTACTCTAAATCTTATTCTGTCAAGTGCTGCTCAAGTTTATATGTTAAAGATAGTTTTACTCAAAAAAAGACTGGCTCAATTACGAATACGTGTCTACTGTCTGTTTGTGACTTTGAAAATATACTAGTAGAGACGATGAAACTCTTGCCCTTACGTACAGGGATTAGATTTGCCACCCAGATTTGCCACGAAGTGAACAAGATTCAAAGGCATTTTGAATGTATTATTTCCAAGTAAAAAATAAGCTCTTGTGTCTTATTACTGTCTGACAATCCATTTTTTTTAAGTGAAAAGTATTCCAATAAGTCTAAAACATCCCTTCTAACACTTGTGGAACACTTACATGCGGCAGTTAAATAGCCAGCATGTTTTTATGTAATATGTAACATATCCATTACATTGTATCGTCTGATGCGTTAAGAGCTCTATTCCTGCATGAGAACAAACAAAAACAAAACAAAAAAACAAAAAAAAAGAGAAAAAAAAACACGACACGTGGAGCCATAACAAACGGCACCTAAAACCAACCGCTTGAAGAAACGTACTCTGCTGTACAATAAACATAGCCTTAGCATGCTTGGTTTACAACCAATATTTTAGTGTTTGGATGCCAGATAAGAGCCCAAAGAGCCATGTTCCTACCAGTAACATAACATCGAGGCAATTCTCAATCAGTGTGGGATAGCTTGACGACCCCGGCCCTTATTCCTTTTAAGAGCACCAATTAACCTGCGTCTTGGCAAAACCTACAAAATGATTGTTCAGACATCGGCTAATGGAGTATTTCAGACAAGTTTGGCAGAAAATGCCGTGCCATCAGCCATCAGCCAATGTTTTTTCCCCTCCTTATGACGCAAGTAGGTACTCTTTAACAACATTACGCAGCTCAAAAATATCTACAACCTTTTTCTTTAATTGTAATTTTCTTTGTAAAAAGATTTTGCTTTACGACTGGTAGTTCGTCGTGCACTAGCTTTCCATATAACATTTATTCCAAAGGAACATCGCCGAAATTACCTTCCATACCTTGCCTTTTTCCAAAATATTCATATAGTATAATGATTATTTTATAGTGCTTCATACCTGTCATCTGACGTGTTGCAGCACACTTTTTAACGTGGTTGAGATCTGAAGAAATAATATGAAAACCACACATTATTCGGATAATGATGAGGATTGTGATGATGAAATAAAATGATGATGTTTCAAAGCTACAGTGAGTGTAACTAATACACCTTGACATTTATCACCGGTCGGGCTTTAAAATTGACATTATATATTGTTAGTAGATCGTCAGATATAGGCTATATAGGGTATCTTATCTTGATCAGTTAATTATCCGCCGTATTCACGAGGAAAAAATATTGTGTATACTTAGTTTTTCGTTCACTTCATGCATTAGCCGAGGTAAACGTACTTGCTGATGTGACCAGTTTTTGTTTTTGTACTATATATATACTGTTGTATTGTTACTAAAATAGATGCATAGTTTGTCGATTGATTCGTACGCGAAGGTTTCCTCTTCCTCCTAAAGCCGTTGGCGCAAGATGCACAACAAAAGATGTAATTAAGATAGTTAAGATGGAATACCTCTTAAATACAAAATACAACTGAATGATACCATCATTTTATCATTTATCAGCTTCCCAAAGCAAGAACTGGAAGTTTCGAAAACAGCTCAAAATAGCCAGCATATTTCCCGCATATTTTCAGCCAACCTACACTGCTAAATACTCCCAGTTTATCTGCATCAGTTCACAAATAAAATTTTCTAGTTTCATGATACATGATTTTTATCATCAAGGCTTGTGACGTCATGTAAATAGGCAAACAGCTCGACGAATAAAATCCTATTTAGCATGAAGAACAACGCTTATTTGAACCCTATTTTGATTGTGACTAGCTTATGGCCAAAAGGAATCTTTATTGGCTTGGTTAATCCATGGGGTGTAATGAAGTAATCTCGACAGCAGACGAGTAAAAAAAAAAAAAAGGCTAAATAAAACAACAACAACAACAACAAATCAAACATATTGCGGTCTTAGGAGGATAATAGTTTCCATTGCATTGAAGGGACCTCGTTTAACTTTATTACTTATTCAGAAAAAAAATCGCACACGTTATAACTGTTGTACATGAACCGATATCATATTTTTGGTCGTTAATTTGTGACTTAAGGTCACACAAATCTTGTAATTCTATTCGCGGTTTTTCATCGACATATCGCGATTGCTCTGTTTGCATTAAACAGGAAAGGAAAATAAATGAATAAGTGACAGTTCACAACTATAGGGGTCAGTCTCAGAAATGAGAAATTTCGTTTTTTTTTTACTTTAAAAGAACAAAGTAAAACAGCCAAAATCTATTCACATTGAGGTCGCTTTTCTTCGAAGGCTAATAACATTTAAATACCAGATTGTGGTTCTTGTCCAATTAAATTGCAACCTTGTGATAAGGCGTGATGGATAAATTCAATATTACCGCTAAGCCGCTAAGCTTTGGCGTTTTCTAAGAATGAAGTCTAAACCGGCTTGTGTGCGCAATCCTTTTTGCTAACGATTTTATAAAACCTTGGACGTGCCATCCTCTTTTGACCGCGCCAATGAAATAAGTATTTAATCTGATCTAGCCCATCATTACCATTGCCACAGGTGTAGGCTTCTAGATGTCCTTTTTAAGATAGTCACAATACTGAATCAATGTATCTGTCGGTGTTTTGTGTCAGTGTACTTTGTTTTTTTGCTTCAATCAGTCATTCAGTCTTTCAGCTTAAACATTGTCTAATTGCTTATCATCCAGAGAGTAAGAAAAAACCTTAACTGGTGTGAAAATACATACAACGATCCAGTTCAAATTTTATTGAACCCTGAAACAACCGCTCGGCCGATCTAACTCCGGGTATGGCTAACTCGCAGATAGAATTTGAATTTAGCGTTTCAACGTGTAAGAATGTATAGAGGAAGGAAAAAACCCAACATCAACCTTTTCTATAGAGGGTAGCAAGTAACAGTAATTCAACTGACAAACCTGTGGCTCTCTTCTATTAACGTGATCATCCTAGCAACGAACCATTTGAGGATGTTATTTACAAAGGCAGCACTTTCTCCTCTGTTATTTTAAGACCCTGAGTGTTAGTCCGGCCAGGGCTTGACTCCATGACCCCCCGCACGATAGTCCGATTGGCTCAACCAGCTGAGCCAACCGGTTGAGAACCGGAGAACCCGGAGAAAAACCTTAGAATCAGGGGAGCGATCTAACATCATTATTATTTCTGGACTGAATCCAATAAAATTCCTTCACTATTCTATGGAGCGTGATTCCAACCCTTCGCGTGTTTGTTCTCGAAACAAGGTTATCACTGAGTTCTACCACCTGAATATCACAAGCACTGTTCTTTTGGCAGACATAATATATCATACACGCTCTCCTGTATTGCAAATGAAACCAAACCGCTTATTTCAAGTCTACCTTACTGAGTTTGGAATGTAAAAAACAGAAATGAAAAACTATATATTTCTGATGCGATATAGTGGCACACTAACTATTGTAAAAGAGACTGAAATGGGAAGCAAGTATTATCTGAAATGAAATCCGCTTAACATATAAGACAAGGATTTTGTACTTTTACAGCTTCCTCATTGTCATAAGCTAGGCCAAAAACCACCACTTTACTTTTTCTACTGAGAATGTTCCTCTTCAAATATCAGGTTACTGATAAAATTTCGCTTTGCCTTTTGTTTTTAAAGCGACTATCATTCTTTTCTTTACAAGGTAAACCACTTCTTGTTAAAAGTTCGATTTTATCACTACAAGGTACTAAAATATCACTTATTTGATTTGTCTCTTTACTAACCTTTAGGCTAATAACCTTCAGGCTTTCTCTGCCCGCTAGGTAGCTGTGTTGTTGAATAATTGCCAATATTTCTGTTTGTTATTCATTTACTATAGCAAAAGCTTCGCCTTGTTCATAATATTTTCTCAGCTGTTGGGCAAATTATCCTGGATATTTCTCTGTCGGTAAGACAAGCTCTTGTCTCAAACCTCATGTCCAAAATTGTTTGTGTAAATAAACCGCTCTGTTGTTCCTCCCCTGGCCACAACACTGCTTCTTCTGATCAATGTAAGAAACCCTACTCACAGTACTCACAGTGCCACTCAACTAATTGTACAATGTCAAGTCCAGCTTCCAACAGCTAATCAGGAAATCAAGAGCAGAAAGAACCAGAATTTTTTAATTAATATATAGGTTGGAACTCTGTACGAAATGATATTTGAGATATAGAGGGATTAACATGCATTTCTAATATTCGTTTGTTTTGTCATGGAAATAGAAAATTGCTATATACATTCTATTTGCGCAAAAACATGGGAAATTTAACGATTGACAATTATCCCAACTGATTCCTGCTTGCAAAATAGCCTGATCTGCAATGGTAAATACATCAGCAAAATGTGGAAATAAATATGGAATATAATAAAAAGGATGCGTTAACAGTTGCGAAATAAATTGAGAATTGCCTAAAATTTTTAACTAAGTAGTCTACGTGCTTTCTGAAAACTGCTATCTATAGCTTGTACATTGTAAACAATGGATACCCGCAGCTTTATTCAACTCTAAGGAAAGGTTTCCTTATCTAAGACAATGTCAAAGACAAGCACTGATTTCGTCGATCTCCTGCAGTTCGGCCTTGTTTACATTCATTATTGGTTGTTTACAGCAAATACCCTCAAACATTTGAAGTCAAGCATGAGTTTATGAACTGTACTAATAAACACGCCGTTTTAGTAGCACGTAGTTCATTTGCAGTGAGTAGTGATAGCATATTAAAAAAGACTTGCGCATGACATTAGAGTCCAATAATGTTATATTTAATCCCCATTGCTTTGCTCATTATCCTACTAGACCTATCCTATCTACTTTTGCTCCTTAACACAAGTATACATGACAAATCGTTCTGAAATATTTGGGATAACATGGTCACGAATAGAAAAAAGACTCAGTCTTGTCACCATGCAATTTGGTGACAAGAGCATCAAACCCCAGTTAAATCAACAGCTAAACTTCGATCTAAGTAATCTTGTAAAAACTCTTTGTGATCAAACAATGTGTTATTTTTTATTCTATTTTCTTACTTTCCTTATTTTTACTTGTACTAGATTGGATTTTAAATGTATTTGGAATCTTTTTTTCCCATTTTTACAACAATATCGCCTCGCCCACAATGAACCATGATCTATATGATCTTTCGATTGAAAAAGAAATTGCTAATTACAGAAGAACATAGGTAGGTTTTGTTTCACTTTTCTGAAACAAAATACCTTTGAAATGCTTTGAACTATTCACATCCTAATTGTGATTGCTAACTCATCAAAATATCTAAAATTAGAATTTCAATGCCTTAAAATATTTGAACTAGAATTTGAGTACCTCATCTAGAAAAGTCCACATTGAGCTGCTCTTATCATTCAAGCTAGGGTTTCAATTTGTTTATACTTACTTTCTGGTAAGCAATCTATGTGCGAGAAAAAAACTGTTGATGATGTTCTGTTGTGATTGTAGTTGTTGTCTTGGCTAAAACTCAAACTACTGTATTGTTACAACGATCCAAAAAAAGACTATATTTGACTTACGTATGACGGAAAGGTTGTTGCTGATCAAGGAGGGGTTATTGACATAAGGTATTGCATCAGTCCAGCTAGCTACTGGAAAATTCTAGCAATGCTATGTCGATAAGAACATTGACAATTTACGTTAGGTTCAAAAGAAAGTTTGGTCAGTACGTGCAATTATTCATTCAAAAACTTTTACACGATAATTTCGTCGATCAAGTTATCTATCTTTATATTTTGTCACCAACCATGCAGATCAAAAACGTTATTAATGACTTGAAAATAAGAAATGCCAACATTTCCCGGCGGCTACCATTAGAAGTAGACTCCATGTTTTCAATATCAAAGCATCTAGTTGAGATAAGATCGAATTATACAAATGAGGATAAGCTAGTTATGGTTGAGAATTGTCAAAAATCCCATTATCCTGGCGCAAATTCGCTTCCTACCGCTGCCACCATTTTCATCTTAGTTCATTATTAGCTTTTAAACTCGACTAATAACTATCAAACCGTTATTTGCTGATCAAGATGAGAGATGTTTGGACTAATATCTGTATAGTATGCATTGTCCAGCTGAATTAAAAGAATTCGGCTTTAAGGACATTTGCAATCGGATTTTTTTTTGATTTGGTATAAACATACCACAACATATTCTTGTTCAAAAAATGAAATACAAATTGGAGGTCACCGACTTCGTTTTTTTCCTGAACAAATATGTTATTTGTAGAAACGTATAAAAGACGGGCGCTATAGCGCTGCAGCTTAAAGTATGCAAGAAACACTTGAAAAAATCAAAAACATCAAAGAAATGCATGAAAAATTATGCCCATCAAACATGACTTTCCTTAACCTTTCTGAATTAAAAGCATGTATGTAAGAGTTAATAGTAAGGAATTATGAAACTTTCAATCCGTAGAATTCAATTTCGTTAACAAGAGGATTTTTTTCGTAAATGTGGTGTCAATTTCTTCCTGGAGAAGTTAGAAGCTTGTGTGCCTTTTTTATATTTTACTCGTCAAATATTTGGTATGACGTCATCACCGTGAACGCACGCGCACTAAACACATTGGCAGACTAAAGGATGCGCATGTCTAAGCAATGCCCATGAATGTCCTCAACACCAAATACACTATAATCGATCAATCGTCTCCGTTAAGCCGAAAACAATGTTTCATAAAAATGCCATCGAAATGCCCTAATAGAGCTAATGATGTTAAGTAATAATGGTTCAAGTCGCCTTGGAGAATCAATTACTAGTCTAAGCTTATCCTTTTACCTTCTTTCCCTTGTTGCACAATAAAAGTTTCTCGTGTCGGTTTACATAACTCATTTCAAAACGGTTTAGTTTTTCTAATTCTCCTTTTCTTACTTTGTAATAAAGAAATAAATCTCTTTATTTAAGTGTCTAGTCTTTGTAGCACTTATCGCACTAATTGGGGACACTTTTCACTCCCACACACTACCACTACATTCAGTATTTTATGCACACAACACTCACTCACATGTTGATTTTTTACGGAGGGAGGAAACCAGACTACCCGTAGAAAACCCCCGTAGCACAGGAGAGAACAACACATCAAACAAACTCAATTCACATATGGCGACAAGCTTTAATGCTTTGGTTCATTTTGGTTATTAGTAGCGCTCAATTAACTCGTGAAAAGAATTAAACTAAATAGCATTAAATAACACAAAGAAACCTTCATTTGTTTTGGTGTTAATTAGTATTAACTTTTTCATGGATATATCTATATTTTGAGCACCTTATCTCTGTCTTTCCTGGTAAATATTTTCCTGAATATTATAAGTGCACGTGATTAGATCATCATTTTTCTCCATTAGTCAAAAAGAAAGGAGCCCGATATTCTATTACTTTGTTCGGCATTCAGTCTAACTTTACTTCCATTTATTTTTATAATTTTGTCTGTCCGTCGTAGTTGGGTTTGTCTTGCAGTTTTCAAATGTTTTCTATGTAATTCAACCGGCGTAGCGTCTGCCCCGCCCCACCCTTGAGCCGATATGCTCAAGCTAGTCAGCGGTGATTCTTGACTGATCTCCATCGCCCTCCTCTTATGGCCAACAAGAAATCAGTCGCGTCTAATAAATCATTATCGGAATTCTTTTCTTTTTCAGGAACATTCATTCATTCTTTCTTATGCTATTTCGTTATCTCATTATCGCCAGCCAGTTATTTATTAAATGTATTGTCCTTTGACTATCCATAGGTGAATTCACTGGGACTGAAGGCCAAGGATCCATCACTAGATGCTATCAACCTGTTTCATTATTCCACTTCACATTAAGGTTATTAAAGTCAATACTGTCGCCAGGAATGTTGGTGCAGAAACAAGATATATCCAAATCAGCCAATCCTACTTATATTATCTATTCACGACTGTTTATGTAATATTTTTCGAGTGCGATTGTTTGTCCTGAGGTTCGCCATGGTGTCTTCTATATGTGATATACCGAAACACATATATTCAAAAACATCTGCTATGCTGCTGCCTTTTTTGTTATTTTAATAATTTTAAAAAGGCTTATCTTGATGACACTTGGTGCGTTTATTCACCTTATGAGACAGTATTTTCCTTGTCATTGAGACACAACTCTTATGATCATTAGTTTTTTACTTTATGATAAATATCAAATCCACTATAGTAGGGCTAAAAGGATGTTAAGTTTCCGCCGTGCCTCATGGGGGATTAGGCTGATCTTCTAGAACTCTATTATTTTACAATCCTTTTCATGAACGTCTGATAAATATTGAATACAATAATTTAATAAGATAATTAAATTGATAAATTATTTCGAATTTTTGTTAGAACATTCTGACCTGAACTAACTTGTATCTGTTGAAGGAGTTTATATCTTTGAAATGCCTGCGAAGCATTTCGACTAGTAAACTTTCTCGCTCGAAAGCGATGCTCAAGCAAGCAAACAAGCTAGTTGTTGAGCGAGTGTCACGTCACTTGAATGAATGACGTCCACCTAATGCATTAGAACACGTATTCAATGTCTAATAGAATCGTGCCGTGCCGTGCCGTGCCGTGCCGGGAATTCGCTCTAAATTAAGTTATTTGGTTATTACGGACAGTTTTGAAGGTACAGACGAAATACCCATACTTTTTCTATTAAATTTACCCGCTTAATACGGACACTGGTTGAGAAAAACGGCCAACGGCCACTTTTTTATGACCGTTTGACAGGCTGCTATACAAATTTACCGCATATTACGGACACTAGTTATCTATGCTGTATATTTCAACTATCACCATCAGGTGTTAGTTATAAGAGCGCCATTAGTAAATGAAAGCTTTCTTCAGCCCGTTTTTTGACGACTATGTTCTATCCGTTGTCCGGCCTTCCAAGATGTTATTTGAACACTAACGAAGTTTTCAAAAGCATGGCGTTTCACTTTTTTTTAAACTTTTTAGATGTCGATGCTTTACTGCAATCAGTGCTTATTGGTTTCTCACCTCTTTGAATATGTTATCTACGGCTCGTGCTTCTCCTAGAACTTTTCTCGGATCCCATAAATTCTCTTATTTAACTTAACATAGCACGCCGATTCGTTTTCTATCTCATTATAGCAGCCATTGACGATCAATGTAATCGGAATTAGGCTCCCGAAAAAACTTTCTAAATCGAAATTGTTTATCTGTAATAGTTTCCCATCGCTACAGATATAGGAGAGCGATTAGTTCGATTAGTAACGATTAATTTTTTAGTTAGGAGTGGGATTCCTGTGGTTATGATTATGGTTAGATATTTCTGGTTTAGTCCTGTGGGTGATCCACCGAGGTAGGCCTGATGTCCAAAACTCATAATCCTAACCAAAGGGTTAACCTTTAGCTGTCTTGTAACGGAACCGATGACACGACATTATTTGCCATCATTTTTATAATCTAAAACTATGAGATAATTTACAAGTTATATTATATTGAATCGACATTATTTTTCCATTTTTTTTAAATCAAAATATGACCTGTATCAAGAGAAGGATTGCATAGGTAACACGTTATTAAGTGGATCCTATATCTCGGTTATCCGGGCCCCATTTCACAGATTTTCGTTTATGACAATTCGTTCCACTAAAATGCTACACAATAGTTTTTGAATGTGTGCAGGTCCAGCAATATGGTGCAAAAAAAAAAATAAATAAATAAAAAATAGTCGAATGGTGCACTTTTGGTTAAAGGCACCAAACGTGGCACGATGATAGCATAGGACAAGCTAATTGATATCAGCTATGGGCCCACTTCGATTTCACTCAGGGGGAGGCAAATTTGGTACTCAAGGGGGAGGGGAAGGACAATTGTTTTTACAATTTTCTAAACTTTATCTTATTTTATCAAATCAGCACTAAACTTACCAGATATTCAGTGCTTAAACTATATAAGCTTTTTTTAATGTAATTCTGGTAAGTTGGTTAAACATACCGAAGCTGCAATACCATTATTTCAATAGAACACTGATCTATGGGGAGCAACTCGTGTTCGAGTCCCGCCGCGCCGGGCTCGGTGTCCTATGTGAGTAGAGTTGTTCGGTTGGTTCTCTCCTGTGCTTCGAGGGGTTTTCTTCGGGTTCTCCGGTTTTCCATGATTCTTAGATTAAAAAATAAATTAAAAATTCCAAATCGACTTTTGGGCTTTCACCTGGCAAGGAACTAAGACTTCCGTTCGTGATTGTCCCACACTATAATATAACAGATTAGACCTGGTTGATTTTGGATATATTTTTGGAATAATTTTCGAACAAAATTGATATGACTCCTCTTCACTGAAAGGATATTCGAGTCTATTCTTTTTCCTTGTATGTATAGCACTAGGGCGCGTGTTTCCAGACAATTCTTTGGTTGTTTAATCAAAATACATTAAAAATGTATGTCGTAAGATTTCATTTTTGGCGATAGTCTTTGACACTTTCAAGTCTGCGATGAATATGGGAACCGGAAGATTCTCTTAATCAGATGGCAAGATTGATGGTTTTAAGTAACCACCCTTTATGTTGAGGTAAGGATTCACTTACTTCATTGTTATATGCCATAAGAAATTGCCTCCTAGCTACAGAGCTTTAGGCAAAGACTAGAAATGCTACCTAGTATATTTGGCATAACTCATATGCATACGTTTTGGTTTAGAATACGTTCTTTGGAAATTTGTAGTATGTATGACAGTTGAAAGCTATCACGCTTGTTTTAGTATTTTTCATAGTAGATTAATGACATCGCACTTTATCTTCACCTTTATCAAAGCTATGGCTCTTAATACACTGCATTAAGTAATTGTCATTTTTTGTGTTCATGAGCGTTTCAAATACTAAAGACAAGTATTGGAGTTTCAATCCAATGACGATCAACAACAATAGCGCATACGGCATCTTGTACACATTTTTGTCAACATTTTCTAAGATTTTGAGAACAGATATAGAAAATGATATGACTGATCAACGATGGACTATGCAAAGAATATTCTAGTAGTCATATTTTTATCCTTTAAACAAGAAAATATTTTATTAAAATTTTGAAAATTTCCTTTGGAAGGTATGTAAGAATTCATATCGAATCTTTCTGTCCGATCACAACTTTCTTCGCTTATTGATTCGCAAATCAATATAAGCGTTGGTTAGAATCCTTGATTTATATTTCGATAAGATAAAAAAACCGTTATGAAGAGTTAGATCCCGCTTTGTTATTCTAAATCATCGACATTCATCTGCAAATGATTTCAGTTCGAAGCAACGCGATACTTAATCAAAATAAGCGAAAAACAATACACCCCAAACAAAGCGCACGGCATGGCAACTCCATTGAGTCACACTGAAAACTATTATAATAGGCTAGGTAAGACCAAGAAAGAAATGTATACGGTAAACTTTGAGGTTAGAACGGAGAAGAACAATCTTATTTGATGTCAGGCTCTCAGTTTGAACCGATCTGCGAGTAACGCTAGAAAAACAGTGAATAAATGAATCAAATGTATATTTGTGCACAATGTAGTCCCTTTTCGTTTTCTAGGATATCTTCTTTATTTTTTTCTCTTTTTTTTCTTTACTTTTCTTTTCTTTTCTATTCTTTTCTTTTCTTTTCTTTCCTGTTATTGTTTTCAGTACCCTTTCTTTCTTTCTTTCTTTTTTCATTCCTTCATTTATTTCTCCATTCTATTTATTCATTCATTCGGCTCATATAACTTACCTTTACCGTGTAGATTTTGCCTTGCCTGTAACCACACAATCTATACTGTACATCTCAATCTCCTCAAACCTCAGCAGCGCTTATCTCGTTCTTAAGCGTACTACATGCACTTGGCTTTGCCTTCAAAGTGTGAGCATTTTGATTAATTGCGTTAGTTTAACTTCACGTTTCAGCTGTCATATAGGTTAGTAGAACCTTCGCAAGTAATACACCTGCCTTATCTCTGGCCTTGTACACATACATCTTTTAATATATATCATAGATAAACATATCAAATATCTTATACATGTAATAAAGAAATACCGCATATCGATATGTCTATTGCTGTTCAAATATTTCTAATATTCAGATATTAAATAACTATAATATAGTACACAACCATACAATGGTTTGTTCACTCCTCGTTGGCCTTTTTAACGCATGCGCACGCCTTGTTGCCTTCTTTCTCCTGACGGCTTTTCTACACTAGCTTTGATGCTCTCCTGATTTTCTCCACCATCTCCATGCCAGAAGACACAAGCGTGATTTTTGTATTACTTGTAGGAAAATACAAAACTGAAAACAAAATTTCAATCCGACACAAGCGTGACACAAGCGTGATTTTTGTATTACTTGTAGGAAAATACAAAACCGAAAACAATATTTCAATCCGAGAGAAGCAATATCATTCCATGTTAAACGAATCGCTTCAGGATTGCAAATCAAGTTTATAAAATTGCGTGGGTCGATGGCTCAACTACGCTTCTTGGTATGATTTTGTTGTCAATCAATCACATTCGCAGTTCTGGTATCGTCTGGCCTGGGAATGAACTATTTGCTTTAATTGCTTGACCCAAATTTTACACTGGGTAATTCGTCTGTACAGTACAGAAGGTACTGAAAAAAATGTGTGCAAATCAGGCAAAGAAAATAGGTAATAAGGAATGTGAAAAGTACTAAAAAAATAAGAGCAGAAAATGCTGATTACCTTAATATCAGTTGTTGTATTGTTGCAGTTTTGCAGTATGGAAGGAAACTTTAGGTACGGCCGTATGCGGCGTCGCGCAAACAACGGTGAGATTCGTCGCGCACGACTTCGCATGTAATGTGCGATGTCTACCTTTTTGCGGCATCGCATGCAACGTCGCATGAAAATTCGCATATCACCTCCAACCAGTTAGCTCAGTAGTTGAGCATCGGACTATCGAGGTCATGGCTTCAAGCCCTGACCGGGCCAACACTCAGGGTCTTAAATTAACTGAGGAGAAAGTGCTGCTTTTGTAAATAACATCTGCAAATAGTTAGACCTATCACGTGGCTCGGATGATGGCGGTACCGTTCCTTTCAACTTAAGATATGTTAAAAGAGAGTCACATGTTTGTCAGTTGAATTACTGTTCATAATACCTTCTTTAAGCAAAGTTTATTTATTTATTTTATTCTTATTTATCTTGTGTCGGCATCTTTAATTTTAAAACCGCGTAAAAATGTTTAATAGTTAAAACTATACCGACGTTACGGACGTTTCAGACGTGGGATAAACTGAAATATTCAGTATGCAATACTTTCTCCATGATATATATCCCACTTGCCATGTGTATTTCATAGAGATTATCGTAAGTTAATAGCGAGTGAGCGATATGATAAGGAAAACGAGTGAATAAAAAACAAACATTTAGGGTCGATTATATATTATAATAAATCGCGAGATTTTATTGGACAGTTTGCAGTGATAGATGTGGTATCACTTCACTGATATGGTTTTTATTCACGGCTTTATTTCATGGATATCGACCCTAAATGTGTAATAAAGTTCCTTAATTAACACACTCGCCTGAAGGCTAGTATGTGTACTATAAAATACGAATGACTCGTGGGATATTCCATCTGTGCCAATCAAAAATATCGTAACGTAACTAGTAATCATGGTATTGATAAATTCTTAACAGGTCAGTTATCCACTACTAAGACTTTCAAAATTACTGTAAAAATAAATTAGGTTTTATTTTCAGAGTGAAAATAATCTAAATTTTCTTCAACACGCAATGTATATACAAGGAAGAGAGGGGATAATATTCTTTATTTTGAAATCCAAAAAATTTTACTTAAAAGTAAATTATTGGATTCCGACAATGCTTAGTTTAACGACATTTACACCTAGAGTTTATTGAGCGATATTGCTTCAAGCCTTCAAGGCCTTACTGCTGAGTCTGTGTTTTATTTTCTTCAGTTTTAGTTGCCAGGGTTTTTTTAATTTTTAACTTTAAATATTTGTGTTCGGTATGTACGTGCTTACATGTGTGTCTGCGTGAACAAAGGACATGCACATAACTAGCTTTCTTACTGTACCTTAGCTACAGCCAGGACCATCATATGATGATGCAAACGAACCAATCTCAACTACTGTTGGGCGATGCTAACTGGCAGGAACTCACCGAGAATTTAAAACAACACAAAATCAAGCCCGCAATAATCTTACAGATCTATCATATTCATAGTTTTTTTCATGGATCAAATAGATCATATCACACGAATAATCCGAATAATCGATCAGGGAAAATATGCACATCGTCTACGACCTTCGAATTAACGTTATGGACTTTGGCTATACCCAACGTGCATAACTGAGATTGCCGCATCGTTCACATACCTTTAATATCTCAGAAGACACACGTTTTCCAACCGCTAAAATGCATACTGATTCTTAAAGTCAAACGCTTGGGGTATCTTTCTTCAAGAATAATAGCCACAAATACGCCGGACATCTGTAGCAAACCCAGAAATCATTTACTGAATCGAATGCGGCTTGAAGTTATCGGCCTCATTACGATACCAAGTGTTGATAAGTATAAGTTTTGGCTTTGCCGACTAACATTGTGGATTCAATATATTTTTTCCTATCAAGTCTTGATTATTAAAAATCAATTATATTTCTATTTATTTTTTCCAATGTCATTCCCCAAATTAAAAATGAACTTTCTAGAGACAACTGCTGTCGACCAATGCAATATTACTTTGCCAGTATGTTATGTGTCTGCCAAACCTAAACGCCGTTGTTTTTTTCACATCTCATTATATTTTTATATATATTTTAGTGTCAGGCAGGTTAGATGTTGAATTGTGGACAAAAATGTCGAAGCTGAAAACTAGATGGGAGGGGTCAGCTTGAGTCATCCTTCCCGTAGGTCAGTCTAACGCCTCAAAGTTATCTTCATATAGATCTGAAGCCAACACATTTCATAGCTACGAATGTTTATTAATTAGTACATACAAATATTAAAATTGTAACCTGAAATTTAAACAACTGTCAGGGCAACCAAGATCAGTCTATTGAAGTGTATTCTAGCTTCAAAAGTAAGAATTATACGTGTAGTCTAGAGAGTATATCGATTGGCTAGAACTGCTAGAAGACCCGGAAGAATGATATGGTATCGTTTACCATCTTACCAGATCTGATCTCATGAAAACATTTGATTCGCTTTATCTTTCTCATTACAGCGACGCTTTGGTGGCAAGTATTCAGTATTGTCATGGGATCTTTTGTTCTGGATTTAGCAAGTCCTTCTTCCTCTTAATTACAAGAGTCACAGGACGAAAATGTTCAAAGCCAAATTATGCTAAATGCGGTTATATCAGCCAAAAAGCTGAAAATAAGAGTCCTGTCCTCCATCCTAAACATCTGAAGCAATAACGACAGTCATTCGAGAACATGTAGAGGTCTTTTCTGGCATTTTATGTTAATAATATTTAAACAGACGTTAAATGTCAACGACCGCTAATAATATTTTCTTCGCTTGATGAAACGTTTTTAATTCTATATTCATTTCACAGTTCAGTCTTTGGATCTGAATTCATTTCATCCAACAACAGCTGAGTCATTTCAAATTCTGTTTTCTTAACAAGGAAAAGTTAAGATGGATTGATCTGAATTCGTATAATCCACACTTCTCCCCATGGGCTAAGATCATTGATTAAATAATCTCAGTTGAAGTCCATATTTTAGTACTAGCAATCAAGTGTCTTCAGCACAGGTCTCATTAAGAACTGCTGTATTGTTCTATTCATTATCAGTTCTGTTATCATTTCTCCGTAAATCAAGCATTCAGACCATTATGTTACTATCTGTTCATCGCTAGATTCGTAGTTTGATATTTTCTACTTCCTGTTTTCCGCTTTCTCGCATAAACTTAAACATAATACTACACCAGCAAGCTAAAATACAATATTTGAAAATAACACTGAAATAATTCCAATCCCCCGAGGAAGCGTCCGCCCACTGATCGTTCATAAATGACTTACTATTTTGACGTTCTGCCGGAGGGGACATATAACAAACAGCATGCATGTTCTTACGATATATCGACTTTAGGGATCGTATCACCATCATTTCCCAGCTTATGTACATTACACCTGCTGGCATGAATGCTAATAAAGTATTATATATCGTTATACACAGGAAACCCAAAGTGTGTTTTTGCGTCAATTGTTTTTATCACTTCAGCAAGATGATCATCAAGCCATGCATGCTTTAATGAAACTATAGATAAAACTAGAAAAAACGTTACGGCTTTAGTATTACTTCCTTTAACCTTGGGAACTAATAATAGATAAACTTAGGTCAGTCAGACTATCCAAGAGTACAGTGCACGTGACCTATGTTTTTCAAGATCAAACTCGTTGCGATAACGATTTCGATCGGCTATATATCTCTCTAAAGCAGCAATGGTAACCCCCATTCTTTATTTTGAAATTTTATGAAGAACTAAAGAAGCTGTCAATGCTCCCAATTGGGAGGGGGGATAAGGGAACACCATATTAAAAGCGCTGACGTATTTGGATGCAAACTTCAATTTACATTACGACCAAAGCGTCACCGAATGGTGCATGGTGGCTGGAAATTCGAGCCAAAAACTTAGCCAAAAAGCCAAAAAGTTATTTATATTTATTCATAAATATTTAGACATATTATTTATCGATATAGATAATACGACGGTGGTTTCTTTTAAAAAAAAGGTTTATAAATTCATTTAGTTTTTCTACAAAAAAAAAAAAAAAAAAAAATCATTGACTTTACTCCTTGACTTGTATGTATTGTGTGCAAGCAATGTTCGACAAGAAAAAGGCTGCTCATTTAAATCATCTTATTCCTAAACGAGAACGGTGACCCCCATTTTTTTATTTGCTTCTATGATGATCATATTTGAATTTTCACTATGCGAAGGATGAAGGAAAAAAAAACAAACAAACATGGGGAACGTATTTGGTCGCGAAAGTCCTCAGTAACAACTATTTGTTTTACAGTTTCAGCTCTTCATGTTTAAAAGCATATCTATCTAAACCTTACCAGATTTATCTATAAGATTTAGTAAAATTTCAGTAAAACTGTTTTCTTGATTACTTAGTGTTTCTTGATTCTGACATCAATCCCTGGTTTCCTTTCATCCCTAGTGTCGTATGCCCTCGGGCTTTTTATTTGCCATTGATTAAACTTGTATTCTACAACAACTGAGAAAAATATCATCTAAATATATTCATGACTTTTTAATTCAGCCAAAAACTGCATATGACAAGCTCTGAGACGAATTCGTATCTTTTTGATTTTACCTTAACTGCACTTATGAAGTCTTTTTCTGGAAGGAAAAAAACTTGTGTCAATAAGATACAATTTTATTATAAAATTATCTTTCTACTCACTTCAGTTTCAACTTGAGGCTAAATAGCAGCTATAGCTGTCAAGAAACCTCTTAACGGCAATCAAGATTCATATCGCAACGACATACATATATATTAAAAAAACGAGAACAATCAAATGTCGTTACGAGTGACTTTTAATAAGGGTTTTGCAGAAAGTGTTTGACGCGCTATCGAGGATTTTTCTTGGCACATAGATGGATCTTTTCCAGCCAGCTCCGGTAGTAATATCCAAACAACAGGATATTGCTTAGAGCATTGACTGTCTGGCTGTGTCGTAAATCAATTTGTGTGTTTTTTTATATAAAGTTTTTCAAGTAAAATTATTTATCAAGGTCTTACTGTGAAGTTCTTCATTAACATTAATGGCAAACAAACAACTGAAACTTCGTCGGGAAGAGTAGATGTGATCTCAAAGCGACAGCAATATAGCCTTGTTGCTTTGGAAACAAGTCCTGCTGATTGAATTTGGACAAAAACTTCAACATGAAGTTTCCTGCGTTGGAAACAATAGGAAAAAGAAAATCCCAAGCAGTTGATATTAATTCTTTTTTTGAAAGATTAGATAAAAGATATATCGCGATAATGAGAACAATTCTTTTTCTGGTATGATTCACCTCCTCCTATAGTGAGAATCATTCTTATCCAAAACACCTTATTTTGTAGTAATGAATGGTACATTTTTGAGAATCATCCTTATCATTATCCAAAACACCTTACTTTACACTAATGAATGGTATTTTTTTTATCCCTGTATTTAAAGAACGGTTTTGCTATACAACTCATGAATCGTGTGGGCGTACGCACATTTCACTGAATTTCATGTGTCTTAGACATCAATCCACCACCAGTTACATAGTTTCAGTGCCAGACATTTTGAATTGAAGTCAACCAGTATGCTAAATCAGTATTTTGATATATTTGGCATACTGAAAGCAAATAAGCCGGGACAGCCTTTTGAAGTTAAGTCAAAAAAAAAAAAAAAAAAAAAAATCTTCTTATCTTCTTTATTCTTTCAACGAACAAGATTTTAGACTATTTTTATTTTAATTCATTACTTTATTCAATTATTTATTTATTTATTATCATATTTTTCATAAAAACTAGAAAGTTTTTTTTCGAAAATATAACATTTTGCATGTCTTAAACTTGGGGAATCTGTGAGGTCTTTTGTAATGATATTGTAGAAAGAAGAAAAAAACTTTAAACTTTAACTTGAACGCTTTCGTATTTTATATAACCTGGCTGCTTATGTATACTGATATATCCTGATTGTTGAACAAGTTTAGGGCTCGTCTAGGTCAGGGCATGGCTTACTAACAGATTTAGAATTTAGCGTGTCTGTTTTTTGTTTTTTTTGTTTGTTTTTTTTGTGGAGAGAGGAAAACCGCACAACCTTGGAATCAAGAGACCTTAGCAACTCCATTCATATCTGATCTCGAGTCCAGGAATCGAACCCGAGACTCCAGAGATAAGATGAAAGATAATCCCGACATTGTAACTGTTACTTATCTGTTTCGATATCTTTCAAGCCTCTTTTTAACTGAAAGGCTGAAACTCTTATATCTCTTTTAAGTGCTAGGAATCTCAGTCAGTAAGATTTCATGAATTACGAGTGTTTCCCACTTACCTTATCGGATGGCAAAAGCTTTTCCTAGTTTTCTAAGACGAAACTCGGTATACATAAAACATGCTTGAGTATACTAGCTCATTAGTACAGCTAGGACTAGTGAGGCTAGTTATGGCTCACTTAATGTTTTGATTCTCACTTGGGCTTCAAACATGTACTAGCCCTTATCACTAGAGATATCAGAAATACTGAATTCTATGTTTATTAAATCTTATCTAAGCCTTTCATCATAGAGTGTCAGTACTCAGCTTTGATTGGTCAATTGACGTCATGATTCGTTTATAAGTGTCTACGATATATATTTTAGTAAAGGATTTAATTAAATAAGAGTCCGGGTACCTTTGCTTGTCTTTTCATAAGGGTAGATACCTGCTGTTATTTTCTGTCTACATTGTAAATACAAAAAAGTTTGACTATCATTGTATATAGAAAATTTCCACTGCATTTCCTCGTTTAGGTCCTAATGACCAGTTAGGCCTTTCTTAGTATTTTCCACCTTCTAATGATTAAGACAAATGGATGTTTATTTAATCTTTTTGTTACCCGTACTTCTATTTGTATAGGAGGACCAAATGAATAGAAAAATCCGGCTAAGCGGAAAGAGAAGTTTACACAAAAACAGACTTGGGGCATGCATATTGATTGTTTAGCCTAAATCAGAGATCCCGCTGGCCGTCAAGATCCATATATTTCAAAGGATACCATAGAAAAGTCCATTGTCAGGTCAGAATATTCCTTCGGTGTTTCACCCCCGCCAAGATTGGATGTCTTAATGATATGATTAGAATAGCCCTGATTGGATTCAGTGTAGTACTGTGGTCGAATCTTGAATACTATGAACCGCTTAACGCTCACAGCTCCACCAGAAAGTGTGTTCGGAAAATTACTGCTACGAAAATTACTGCTTATTATTTGACAAAATTTCCGATGGTTTAGCGTGGTATGTCTTCGTATCTACCGCGATATGACATCAAAAATTGGTCAACGTTTTGTACCCACCAATCTTGACCAATTTTTGACGTCATATCGTGGTAAATAAGAGGACATAGAACGCTAAACCATCGGAAATTTGTTCAGTTATGCCATAATAAAGTCAAATAGAAGATTCAAAAAGGAAGAAAAAGTTTGAAAGAAAAAAATCGTTTCAAGCGCGTACTGGTTCCTTGCGCGAGTGATTCGTCATTCATCCGTATATCCTCTTATACACCACGGCTCTCGACCAATCAGCAGGCGAGAAATTTCACAATTATGGCAAAAGTATATTAAAATGAGTATATCAAAAGCATATATCAGAAATTATGTAACATCATGTCTAATATCAGCGATGGTATCCCAGATTAAAGTACGGATTGAAACTTTCGAGAGGAGGGGTCCAAAAGTATACCAAGAAAAAAAAAAAATTTTTTTTTAAATAAAATGTCGATTGTGGTCTGAAAACTAAAACGTCAAGCACTTGAGATTGGTAAGAAAAATAATATCACCGCTATCAAATTCCTTGCTGCGCGACACCTGCGCAAAAATGGAAACGAGATTTGTTGATGAAGGTCAGTACACAACATGACTGATGTTAGAAAGTTTCCGCTCAAGACAAGCTGTTTACAAACTCCACCAATCATTTCGGTTATGATAGATAAAGCAGGCATGGTGATAACCTGAATTAAAGCTTAAAGAACTTGTATTTTTTTAAATACTAAGGAATAGCACTTAAAATTCTAATTGAATCCGTTGGGAACATACCAGTTTCTCGAATATTTCACCTTTTGGAATGCAATGTAAAAAAATACAGTTAAAATACAAGTCCCAAAACTAACTAATATTTTCAATTTAATGAAACAAAATCTAAACCAATATCAAGTAATTGTTTA
This sequence comes from Anthopleura sola, assembly GCA_023349425.1. Lineage (NCBI taxonomy): Eukaryota > Metazoa > Cnidaria > Anthozoa > Actiniaria > Actiniidae > Anthopleura > Anthopleura sola. The sequence goes on from JALHLI010000004.1 coordinate 9,227,321, forward strand.
TTTGTTTGATGTGTTTATTTAGGACGAACCTTTTTATTCCGTAAATTTGATTAATTAGTATAATCCAAATATCCATTTTTTTCCTTTCACTTAAAAAAAAAAGTAACTGGGGGCTTGTTACCTTAATAATTACACATGGTAAAGAAGCACTTGCAAGAATAGTCACGATAACTTGGTCTGGTCTGCATGGTTCAGTCGTATGTGTTACAGAAATTATAGGCTATTGTTGTCTTGAGCATCAGAATTACTATTATAAGAATAACACTTTGAATATGCAGAGGTTTTATCTTGTTAACATATTAATGGAAATCATTAGAAGAATCTCTTTCAGTCAACATCGGTTTATCACGTCCTGTGCACAGTTCCATATATCACACGTCGTTCTTTCAGTAAATAAATCTGCTATGAAGCTCTTGCTCTGCTAATGACTGCTCAACGGGTATCTTATCAAACTGACAACATAGGAAATATTCAATAGAAACAAGAACTAATGAACAAGGTTCCATACTCGACGTACGTGCTGAACAGACAAGGAAATGGTAGTGTAAATAATGGCCTAATGCACATGCCAATTCTTTGGGTTCATGTTCATTTGTTGGAGGCAGAAGGGCTGCTGAAAGGCGCAAATAAAAGTGCTAAGTATAATTTTTGGTCATTTAGAGTCCTCTGAAAAGTTGATTGTATGTTATTTTAACAAAGGAGGTTACCTGTCTTGAAAGTAATCGACATTGCACTACATTGGTCATTTTCCAAAACACACATAACAAGTGTAATAAATGACGTTCGATTCTTTATCATTTTTAATTACGTATCAAGGTTTTCACTAAACTCGTAACAATACTTGGCGAAAAAGGACATGTTTTGTTAATACCATTATGGCTTCATTTTCAGTTGACAATTGTGGTAGTCCAGAATTGGAGCCAATTTTCTCACTAACTTATTAATTTATATCGCGAGAATGAAAGGAAGATAGCCTGCGCGAATGAAATACGAGAACACTGATTCTTACCAGTCTCCTTCCACTACTCGATTCGTCCTCGCCGAGCGCACATCCAAAAAATTGGATCTAGCATTCGACTATACATGTGATATGGAGATTGTCAAAAGCTGCATATTTCTACTCATCATCTTTACATATTTGTAAAGGTACATCTCAATTCAAAGTGATTTTTATAACAGAAAGAAAGAAAGAGACGAACAAACAAACAAATAAAAAAAAAAGAAAAAGGAAAGAAAGGAAGGTAAAACTCAAAGAATTTAATCACAATGCATGATGGGGGTGTTAAATATGTTTGAAAAATTCAAATTCACGGTAACCGGTAAATTATACTTATGAAGATGGCAATGCAGATGAAAAAAGAACAGAGTGTAAAAGTCAAGGCAGAGAGAATTTAAGATAAACTAAGAGGAGGAATGTATGAAGGCTTGTGTGCGCACTACGGGAATTCAGAAAACAAACGATCAAATGGATGATATCATTGGATGATATTTTTAGAAACGACCAGCATCATTGCAACAGTGCTCATAGTGAAGCATGGGGATTCTTTCTCTAAGCTCTTTTTTTTCTCTCTCAAGGCCTATTGAAGAATGGAAAAAAGACAAAAAATATTGAAAGCAGAATTAGATAGGAAAATAACCTAGATATATTACCAACTACATACAGCATGAAACTCATAATTGATGTTATCCAAAACGTTCCAGCTGATCTGGGGAAAATAATCAGCCAATCAGAATCGAGAAAATGTGCAAAATTGAGATGTCATCATTTGTAGCCCGGCAACTGGGAAAACAGTGATTTCGTGATTTTATTTTCCCACACAATTACGATTATCATAATAAATGTTCATAACTATCAATAACATCTCCTGAAGATTTAGATTTATCTCAGACACTATCTTTTATAAGTCAATTTTCGCAGGTTCAATGACACCTTAAGCGGCTATCTTGAAATTTGCCTTAAGGCCCGTTTCATACTTTAGCGAGGTGTAGCATGCATGATTACGAACATACATGGTGACCTACCTTTTTCACACATATCTCAATTTCCAAAAAATTCTATATATAAAAATTGAGATTTTGAGATTTTTCAGTGAGAAACCTACTGAATAAATTGTGAATTTTTTGTCGTCAGGCAGTTAGTTTATTATATAGATGTTATGAATAAAACATTAAGATTTTTTTCATAGCTGACATTATCTTCCTTCTATTTGAGCTCACATTTTGTTTGTTTTTCATGTTTCGAATATTGCTCTAGTGAACATCCAATACGAAACACCAGGTTATTTATTCATGCGTTAGAAAAAAATATCTTTTCTTCAAAATGTGATATAACGTATATTTTTAGAAGTTTTTTTCAATTTAGCTTATAAAAAAAAGTCCCGTGCAAAATTTAAGGGATTTGCGCTATTAAAATTCTAAACGTGTATGGTTCCTCAATAAAATTTTGTATCATTTTATTCCTTTTTGTTTTTGAGCGCGCGCACATCGTGGGCTCAAATCAAGCGTTCAAAAGTAGGCAGTCACGTTATAGCTAAAACGAAAACGATGCACTCCCCTTATTATTTTATTTCTGGAATAATAATCATGGCTTAGTAAAAATTGTGCAAAGTTTAATAAAAAAATCTATGTTCGGTTTTATATATACGGAATTACTTTAATTATTTTTTAAAATGCGTAGATTGAAAATGTTGTGTGTGTCGTGTCTGTGTGTGTGTGTGTGTGTGTGTGTGTGTGTGTGTGGGGGGGGGGGGGGTGCGGGTGCGGATGGGGAGAATATTTCACAACAATAACCAGCTGATAGTAATTTTTGACACATTTACTTGTATCCTTCCCATGATTCTTATCAATAATTTACAATCAATCTCGATACATATATAGTTCCCGCAATAGATTTATCCCAATGATACAGATAAACTCTTCATGAAGCCGGATGTATTCGATGAATACTTGTGTTTCTAATACAAAACCAGATATTCCTTCCCAATAAGGTTAGTCTGAATGCTTTCTAAAGACAGATATCTCATATATTATACACTGATTGACACCATGCCTATCCCGCTTGCCATGCTTTGATTATCTATTATGGTTTGCGATGCCATTGAAAATATGAACATTTACATATATTATTTTCATGTATTTTATTTGTATGAAATAGAGATTAGCTTTGTTGTAGCTTGATTGTTAGGATGAAGTAATAACCATCTTTAATTGTCGATAGTTAGAATGAAGTAATAACTATCTTTCATTGTTCAAAGCTATACTAAGTTATTTAAGTCTGATTCCTCTACCGTGATTGCTCCACACAAGCACAACCATTCCCTAGAGAGAATCTTAAATCATCATTGAGAAAGTACTATACAAAGTCAGTGTCGTTTTACTTCTTAACCAGTTTACTGGTTTCATAAACGTTTTGATTAAAAACGCTTCAATCAAATGGAGCAAAATTATAATTTAGTCACTGCACAATAAACAGTTTAGAAAAAAGAAAAACAAGCAAAGAGAACAATGCAAAAATGTAAAATCGAGATACCTGTCGCGTTGTTTAACCAATCTTTTTATCAACAACATGTGGCTAACTCAAGCCGGTATCCTTCATAGTTAGTATCATCATGCAAGCAGTTTTGCGCGAACTTTGAGTAAAAAGTACCTTACTAAATAAAACAGCGATTGTAATATACGTCTTGTTCTCATGTTTTACACTTAAGTTATTTTTAAGATGCCACCATATATAAAATAAAGAAACTATAATACCTAGTAAGCTGTAGTAGCTGTTTTATCACAAACAATGAGTGAAGTGGATATTGTTCAAATCCTATTATTAAAAGATTATCTGAAAGATTATCTCGACTTACTAAAGTTAATGTTGAAAAAATACGTGGGTGCGTGCTTATAATTTTTTCTTGAAGTTGCACGAAGTTGCAAGTTAAGTCTAAGATATGGCTCACTGTCGCTAGTTCGTCTCACGTTTTACGGCCGGTGCCCGTATATGTTTGGGTTTCTACTGAGAGAAAACACTAATAAATAATGGTTCATTTTGCAAAGTTATACTTAATAGCACTATTATATATTATAATTCTTGTCACTAAATTGCTTCTTCATAGAATTATTTTTTTCTTCTATATATATACTCGAGAAGTGTAAGAAGGAATCGCACTCGTCCTGATTCTTCTCTCACTTCTTTCGAGCTTCAGTCACAGCCTTTTGTGTTTACTGATTTTTATAAGAAAAAAAAAAAAAAAAAAAAAGAAATAAAAGTTCTTCATTTGATTTAAGTATTTTTGCTCCAGTCTCATTAGAAACAGCATAATTAACCTTCATAATTACAGGTAATATACTGACATTTCCTGAAACACGCGCTCTCCTAGAAAACCATGCATGTACACAATATTGAAATGGAACTATATATGATAGATATGACGTCATGGCTATTTTATTTATACGAAGAAAAAAATACAAAAACAAAACAAACAAACAAAAGACATTAATATTTTTTGCGAGTTTCACTTAAACTATTTTTTTTGTTACTAAATATTAATTATTTGCTCTAAAGTATCAAGTAAAATGTGTCTTCATTGAGCACACCGTTTCAGTTCTCTACGAAATGTTGGCTGGTATTTCAAAACGTCATATTTTTTTCAGTTGTGCTGCGACTATTATAATGGCTTATTCTACTGAAATTTATTAGTTAGCCTGCCATATAGTTATTTCAGTTTTATTTTTGGTTTGAATACATTAACTCTAAGTAAAGGTCTCTACCTCCTGAGTGGCGCGCGTGATTAAAGTTTCTTCCAACCTCAATATCAATAAAGTAGCATCGGATCCTACTGTCTGAAGCGAAGCAAAACGTTAACAGCCGCACGGCGGAGTCTGTGATTTATTCACCAATATTCACCAATATTCTTATTTTAATTAATTTTCGTCACTTGATTATATATGAATATTCAATATACGTAATTGAGTTAGATTCTTCTTAATGAGAAATGTCCATGAAACAATAGGCATTCTGTGCCATGAAAGTTACAAAGCTGAGACCGATAATTATTATGTGTAGATTTAGTTTAACATGTTTCAACAACTGCTTGAAAACTATTGATGGACTTGAGATCTTTTACCGGCTACTCCTTCATCTCCTGTGAGCATCCTCAGCGACTTTACTTTAGATTTAGTTTTAATGTTTCAACAACCGCTTGAAAACTATTGTTGAACTTGAAATTTTTTACCAGCTACTCCTTCAACTCCTGTGAGCATCCTCAGCGGCTTTACTTTGATTCAAAAGCTTTACATATTAATATTGAATATGAACTGAATGTTTCTCATTAGCTTTGTAGGTTTTTGGTGAGTAATTTAAATGTTATATTGCATGATGACTCTCAAAACTCCAGTGTAGGCGGGCTTAGCCTCGAATCCAAGACTTGCACTTTTGTCATTCTAATTCTTGCTCCCCCTCCCCCCGATCTTAGGAGTGAGGCTAAGCCCACATACACTGGAGTTTTAAGAGTCGTCAATATGTTTACTAGTAATAACAGAATTATAGAACTAGCTAAAAGAACACTGATTGAGAAAACTGCCACACGCAATAAAAACCTTTTGGAATAAAAAAAAGAAATGTTCACCGTTTATATTATTATGATACCAATTAAAAAAAAGGTTGGAATTTTTAAGTGCTGCCTAGACAACGTAGGGGCTCATTTCAACATGCCACTTCACGAAACTCATCAGTTGCTAACATACAATGGAAGGAAGAACAATCTAGCAAAGAAGCTGTTTTTGGAGTGCTACGTCGTTTACCTGACGATTCGAACGTAATTCCTTGTTGGGAATGGAACAATGGGTTTCAAGAAGGAGTCTGATTGGTTGATCATTTGAAAATACCAAGAGGAGCCGGCGGCTTATCGAACTTGTTTATCACTACCTTATATACTTAGTAAAGTCAGGGAGGTGTAAAGCCAAGGTTACAGTTTCATTAAAAAAAGAATTAGATCATCAGTCTGCGCTGATGAGAAAAATAGTATACAGCGCTTTGATTGATGAATTTGTTCCTAGGAGTTTATTGTGAGGTTCAGAATTGAGACTTTGTATAAGCATGATTAGTTTGTGACATCATAGTCTACCAATACCCTATCTTTCGAGCCAAAACACTAAAGAGGAGCCTTAGATTATTAGTTTTTTATTTTTTGATGGCATGGACGTGTGCGCGCGCGACAAAATCTATTTTAATCATTCTCATAAAGTCTATTTTCGCCTCAGCCTACTCCAGTGCATTTAAAATTGAGTGTTCCACAGCCTCATTTTTATGTTTTATCAGAGAACAGAACATAGCCAATTCTGATAAAACATAAAACTGAGGCTGTTGAACACTCAAAAAGACACGAAAGTTATGTTTTTCCCAAACATCTTTAAAACTTTTCGCTACTTCCAGGTTTGGATAAAGCACACAATTCTAAATGCACTGGAGTAGGCTGAGGCGAAAATCGACTTTATGCGAATGTTAAAAATAGCCCAACCGGGAATTCACATGGCGCGCGCGATATTATAAGAAGTTTCCTTCTCTTATTTATGCTCTCTTGGTAAGACAGAAATTAATTTTGAATCATGTAGTGTGGTTACAGTTCCCATCCAATAAACTGATACAAATGTCTAATATTGGTCCTGTTGAGATCTGGTGTGTGTTCTGATGTTCTTAAAAAATATGTTATTTACGTATCGAAGTTAAAAGTTATTTAAAAATCGTACAAATGTCAGTCGACTAAATGTCAGTCAGCTTACCGTGTGATTGAGTCTGGCAAGGAGATATTTTTTGACCAGCATACAAGGTAACTCCTCTTTTTTTTTACGAAAGGTACTAAATTAAGGTAATAAATTAGAAGTTATTAATCATAATTGATAAAATATATATATATTATTTTTACACTCATGAGGATAAGTCATCAGCTATTTTTTTTAATGTTTAGAAATAACGACTTAGTTTAAAGTTATCTTTGGAATTGTACTGGTCAAATGCAAAAATATTATCAATTTATTAATTCAATATTATCAAAATTTTACCTTATGTTTTCCCGGTGATATAGGATTCTTAGTCATGTCATCATCACTACATGTATACCAATTGAACGCTCGTGTTCTGTACGACCACTTGAACCAAACATTTTATAAAATAAATATTTATAACAGTTATGGCCAGCTGATCTAAAAACAATGTCGTATGATGATGTCACTACAAAACTGAAGTGTCATGAAGCCTGCGAACATTGACTTATTAAAGTTGATATCTGAGAAAAATAAAGATTTTAAGGAGAGGTTTTTGATATCTGTATACATTTAATATGATATAAATATTAATCGCTGAATGGGAAAATTAAATTAAAAAATGACGCTTAAACTTTGCCGAGTCGCTGCGCTACTAAGTATGACACTTCTGAGTTTTGCAAATTTCTCTTTTTCTCAGATAAGCAGTAACCATCAGTAACCATCCAGAGGCTTTTTCTGTATGTATTTATATGCCAATAAGAAAGCATAAGTTAAGAGAGGGAAATTTCTTAATACCGCGCGCGCCATTTGAATTCCCGGTTGGGCTATTTTTAGCATCCAAAGTCGTTTGTTTTTTTTATTTTTTGATGGCGTGGACGTGTGCGCGTGCACGTGCGCTCAAAAACAACATACTTTTCGTCGATTTTTCTCACTTTTTTCGACAAAATCTATTAGGTAAAGCAAAAAGATCAGGATTGGTTGTGTTCTGTTCTCTGATAAAACAGGACTGAAGCTCTTGAACACTCAAAAAGATGCAGAATTTATGTTTTTCCCAAAAAATCTTTACATGCTTTCGCTACTTCCAGGTTTGGATATATCACACAATTTTTGACGCACAGGAGTAGGCTATGGCGAAAATTGTTTGTTCGCGGATGCTAAAAAAAGCCCAACCGGGAATTCACATGGCGTGCGCGGTAATAAGAGGTTTCCTTCTCTTATTTATGCTCTCTTGAATGCACTTGGTATTTAATTAAGCTAAGGTATTTCAGAAATAACGTTTTATTTTTCTATTATAATTTGGTGAAATTTTTCATTCATTTCATTTATGCTCTCTTGAGGCAAATTAACTGCATTTGAGAATTTTTATAACAAACTACTTAATTATACTACTTAATATTTTTGCTCTCTTGAACACACTCGGTATTTAATTTAAGCTAAGTTATTTCAGAAATAACGTTTTATCTTTCTATTATAATTTGGTGAAATTTTTCATTCGTTTCATTTATGCTCTCTTGAGGCAAATTAACTGCATTCGAGAATTGTATAAAGTATAACAAACTACTTAATTATAGTTTTAAAAGTAATGTAAAAGCATATCTACTTAGACTTATGATATAATTATGATAAATATTTCAGTTTTTTTTTCTGTGGGAGGGGTAGCAGTATCTCCCATCGAGCAAGAAAATAGCTACGATCTGAAAAACTGATTTACTCATTATGGTTCCTTCACTGGAACACATGGATATTCTAGACGAAATAGAGGCTAACCCTGAGCAAAATAAAACTTAAAACTGGAGTATTTCGTTAACACGGTTTTTTTTTTCTTTTCTTTTCTTTTCTTTTTTTTTTTTTTTTGAATAAAGGATGTTTTTGGCATTGCTGGCGCGCAGCATCTCTGTGCATGAATTTAGTGCGCGCGCTAACCGATCGCGAGATGACGTCGTACAAGTGTTTTGCATGGATGAACAAAATATCAAGAAAAGTAGATTTTCACTTCTTCAAACTCTTATAACCTCTGGAACCTCTGGAACAACATCCTTGATCCCCTTTTGATAATTTATAAAGAATTAGATAAATTAGGAGCACTTTCAATGTAAGTATCAATTTTGGAGAAAAAATATGGGAAATTCATAATAAAAACACGTATTTGGATGAAAACATCAATCTAAGTCAAGGGCGGATCTAGGAATTTTGAAAAGGGGGTCCAACCAGCTGATCTGAAATAATGACGTTTAATGACGTCACGTTTACCGAGGTAATCGATTGCCGTAGTCTGGAGCAACTAGGGAGGTTGGGTGCATGTTCCCCGAAAAAAAATTGAAATTCAGACTCTGGTAAATGCGATTTCCAGCGCTTTGAGAGGCATTAGACTTCCTTCGAAAGTCGAATATTCCATTTGGTTCAAAAGGAGTAAAATCTTGAAATGCAATTTATAGCTCTATCGACATTTTTTGCCGGTTTTGACGTTGCACCATACTTTTTAAAAATCGAGACCCTGCTCGATATTTTTTATAGATTTAATCCACCCCCCCCCCCCTCCCCACATCAAATAACATATTACCTGTCCTTAACATCAGGTATGAGAGGGGGTCGCGTCCCCTCCCCCTAACCTTACCCCTGGATCCGCCCTTGTAAGTTATGGCCAAAGCGTCGGCGAGTCCTATAGGATGGCTGCAAATTCGAGCCAAAACCTTTAAGTTATTTGTATATAATCATAAATATTTACATATGATCGATGTTTTTATACAAGCAGCTGATCTGAGGAAAAATATTAGCCAATGTGAATGGAGAATGTGTCATCTTTAGTACTCGGCTTCTAGGGAAACGGTTATTTTCATATGAAAACAGTTTGGGTCCCTGTTGTAGAGCTCTGCACTGTGGGGCTTCCCTGCACATGTTGAATTAGTAAATGAGTGGGCGGATGAATGGATGAATGGATCGATGAATGAATGAATGCATCGATGATTGAATGAATGGACCGATGAATGAATGAATGGATCGATCCATCGATCCATCGATCAATTAATTTGCCATCAATTTGCAACATATATCTGGCTTTTATGCAATTCTCTAACTCATCTATAGCTATTCACTCAAAATCGACTGTTAAAGTTAAATATGTCTTAAATATAAATTGATGCGTCACTTAGTAAGTAGTGCTGCCGTCGTATGCAAATCAAGCACACATGTAGGCCACTTTTGTCATTTTGCTTTATCAATAACAACATTTTATTTTGGTTAGTTGAAAGGAAATGAAAGCCACGGAGCATCTCAGTTCATTGGAGATCAGTCGGGCCACAGGGATCACTCATCAGGCGAAGAAGACACTTTGGTCATGATTAACAATATACGACTCTTACTCGTGCTCCTGCTGCTTAGACGTTCATCCGTCGGGATTGGCCCAGGTCCTCGAAAAAGCGGAATGGGTGAGTTACTGTAGTGGGTACATTTCCTTTTCTTTTCATATTACGCCAACAACGACTTCCGTTACTTTCCGTTTAGCAGGAGTTCTTTTCGATCGTCTAATTTGGTCAAGATAGCTTGGTATCCTGCCAATACATCGAATTCTACTCGATCCATTATAGAAACTTTTCATATAAAACCGAATTCCAAGATGAAAGGTTTAGTTGCTAGCTACGTTTGCTAGCCTTACACCTAAACAACTTGTTTCAATACAGCAGAATTTCACTCTTGACATGGCAAAACCATATTTGGCAGTTAGGCGTAATTTGTCATATTCGTGATAAACAGCAAACTTCCTTTTTCGTTAAATTTAAATCCCTAAAAACCTAACTCAATACAATGTTTTATTTTGTTAATATATCTCATATTGTCAATGGAAGTCAAAGACTGAACAAGGATAATATTTCAATATTCAATATTCTCCAAGACTGGCGGATTTATCGTGTTGGCTTTCAGTAGAGATCCTCAGGTTTTTTTTCGTTTTTTTTTGTTTTCCTTATTTATCCAAAAGAGTATCAGGCTTAAGGAATTCATTGCTATATTTCTGTCAGAGTCCATGCATTACCGTTTGGACAAAGAATCAGATTTGAATATGTTTCGCGATAATAGAAAAAAAAAACTTAGAAAATTACAAACCTTGATAGCCGGGCGTTCATTTTAACAAGCATTTAACTCGCCTTCTGTTTATAAAACTCACATAATAACAATATTGGATTCATTTGATTCGTGCTTTTAAAAACATCCTATCTATTATATGAGCCTCAGAAAGGAAAGCAAGATTTTTTCTTGATGACGAAAGAGGTCGAAAAATTCGATTCAAGCTTTCATGATATTTCTAAGACTTTGTGTTAGCAGGTGTTGAATATTTCGTCTGTTAGTTTTTTGGGATACTCTGTAAAAGTTTGTTTCGATCAGTATGTTACAACCATCCTTGGTCAGTCTCGAAACAAACGTTTGCAAATAATAATCCCCAAAAAGGAACGGACGAAATATAAAGCTTTCAAATATTGTTTATTACCAATCAGCTGAATGAATCCCACAAATCTTATTACCGACCCAGTATGAGGTTAACTATACTCCCCATGCTGTCTACTGTGCAGTTTTCTATTGAAAAGCTTGAAGTAAGCTTGTGAACATTTCTGCTCCTTCTTCTTCTTTTTCTCTACCGTGTAGTTATCAAGGTAAGAGCCCCTGTTTGTATCCATGACAAAATCATTGCCATTAGAAACAATGTTATGTTCATCGGTCAACTATATTGACAGGATTCATTGAACATTGTATACTCTTTTAAATAAGGCGTTGTTTATTGCGGGCCTATCAGATCAGAGTGCGACATTTTCCTTTTTGTAAACGTTCTACACACCTTTGGGCCTTGTTACTCTGTAGAATATTTCGATAACTGGCTTAAGAACTAAGAGCTTTCAAAACTTAATATAATTTATACATTTTCTGGTCATTAATTTCATTTTGTTGCCAAGTCAGTTTTAGCAAGAAAACTAAGTTTCTTTTGTCCTGGTGTTTTTGTTTGGTGGTTGAATTATTTATTTTTCCATGTGCGTAGTTGCAAACCATATCTTGTTTCTGATTGACTGCCCAACAATAACATCCTTGAAGCTGAATATTTATATTTTATCGTACATTACACTTAACAGTTTTTTTAACGCTCAGTTAACGTTGTTAATTGATTTGAAATTTACTTATGTCAATAATTCTTATAACTGGTATCCTTATTACATTAGCTTTGTTAAATCTAATGGATTGTTTTGAAACTGAACCAACGAACCATTTTAGATATATAATTATTTGGATAGAAGGAGGGATTTGTTTCTATAGCAACGACGTGGGATATACGCAATGAAATCAATGACAAAGTATTAGTTCCTACTGCATACCGGATAACTATTGTCCATCAGTGGTAATGTAGGTTTTCTGGTAATTTCTTTTTTATGTGTTTTTCTTGGCTATGAAAGGTTCAATTGAGCTGCCATCAATGTTTTATTAGGTATATCAGAACCACATTGAATCAAAAACAATTTAAGATTCAGAAACTAAATAAATTAAAATAAGAAAATCTCCCACAGCTTTGTTGGGTATACGCGCACAATATACTGATGTAAAATGACAATACACTATAGGCAAATAGACAAATAAGCTATCCTGCTAAATGAATGCTACGTGATGTTTGGGCTAATTAATAAAAACCGAAATTGCTGGAAATTACGTATTTGTAGAAAAAAATGCGAATAATGTACGTTATATAGATGGTTCTGGAAAAGTACGTTTTTTTCGCTCAATCCTGCTTTGGTGATGACAGATGTTACAGAAGGCACATTAACAAGATGTTCGACAAAATCTGGTATAAAATATTATATTTGAAAATATTGTATTATATTCCATTTGTCCTTTCATGTGACTCGTGATTTGTGATTTTGCATTGTTTTCCCTGAATCCTTGTATCAAGGTTATTCAATGATAGTATTTCGTGATTCCCGAATTTGCGAAAACATTCAGGTCCGTGATTCGTGATCGATACCCCCTTGTGCCATCCTGGCACATGAGGTCTTCGAACAAGCATTTTTTTTTAATGTCATAATTGTCCAATCGTTCCTGATCGTTTGTGGCTGATTTCAAGGACGATTTTATTTAAAAGTGCTTCAATAAAGCGGTACGAAACCCCACAAAGTTCAAATTTTCTGTATTGGTGTGAAAAGTAATTCGACAAAAAAAAAAAAAATGGCCAAGAAACAATGGATCAAGCCAAGGCTGGTCTTGATCGCATCCTGGAAGGGTCCACAAAGATATTTCTAACATCGGAACTACGTCAGAAAACTATGAAATAATCGAAAGGGGTTAGTAATAAAATAAATTATATAATACATACATTTGAGTTCTATACAATAATCAATGAATGAAGTGCAGCCGCGTTGCTAATTGATATGCAGCTGTGGTAACATTTCCTGAGTCCGTTTAATTGATGTTTTGTTATTCTCGGGGCTAAGCGTACTCCAGGCTAAAATTAGACACTTTCAATCACTCTGATGTCATCCACTTGGACGTCAGATCTCCCCAACAGTTACTTTGTAGTCTATGGTATATAAAGTGTTATGTCTTACATATATTTAAGAATTGCGTATACCGCATGAGCCGGATTGCCCTAATCAGTCAGTGTAGTACTTCATTATACAATCTACTAGTGATCTCTGCACTGAGTTCTTGGAGACTCACTCATGTCTAGATATCAAAACTTGTCTTTTATCAAGATGGTTTCATATTTACTTGGAGTGGTTGTTGTTGTATCTGGAATTATACCAACCCTTGTTCAAGGAATACGATCATCTGAACAAGGTAATTCCAGTCATAACACTCAGCTTTCAATTTAATTGCTTTCCTATCTTCATTTATTTCTTTTTTATTAATAGTCAATCCTTACGCTTAGCTTATTATCTGTACTGATGGTCGGTGAGGGTTTACGGTTGTAATAATTTGGCGGGATTTTGTTACTTCGCGGAGACTAGACATGAACACTATACTTGTTACTTTTTTCATACACACACCAAAATAATATATTATATAGTCAAATCGCCGGATAAAAGTACAGGAAGTCTGGTTGGTCATATTTGCTTCGCGTTTTCAATGCTATTGGTATGGGTTTTCTTCTTTCTACGTCATTATCGTTTAAGGTTGCTCTATGAAGGTTATGGTGCGTGCGAGCATGCGCAATACCGAAACTCTACGGTAAAAAGGAATTCATGAATGCAGAGATTTTTCATCATATAACTGGTTAAAGCGATTGGTAAAATATAAACGAACTCTGTAATATTGAAGCTGATCAGCTGATCATGAGGGCGAAGTTTTCCAAATTTGAAGGAAAAAATATTGGCAAATAAAAACACGTATTTGGATGAAAACTTATCAGTTGGATATATAAGAGCTACAAATTATTTATTTGTATGCATTCATAAATATTTACACATAATATTTATCTATAGGTTATTAAAATGTTTATCAATCCAATTAGCTCTTCTACAACAAACCTCTACTGCTCGACTTGTATGTATTGCGCGTAAGCGATTTTCGACAAGAAAAAGTCAGCATTTAATATGATTTCACTCCTATTTGCTAAGGAACTTCTATTCTGGTCTTATTTTACCGTGCGAAGTTTGTAGAAAAACAAACATTGGAAACGTTTATGCCCGCGAGGATTGTGTTTGAACAAGGAGGAGGCAAATACATTATTTTGGTGAGGCTGGCGGCTGAGTTAACTTATCTTTTTTTAATTAGAAACTATTATCAATAGACAAAGTTTTTGGACTTTCAAAGAAATTTAACTAATTGAGTTTGTGATTACGGTAATTAGCTGGGAGTTACGTTACTGACTAGCTGATGAAGGTTGGGATATCATTTCAACATTATTGGCTACATCTACTGTGGTTTCTCCCTATTAATAATTGTCTAAGAAACGGGTTTCATGATTAGAAATCGCTTTAAGGACGTTCATGGTCATTGTTCGCGCGCATCCTTTCTACGGCGCACGAGTTTTGTGTACACGTCCTCATCGTGATGACGTCATTTGAATGTTTTGATACTATAGGCAAAATACATGGGGAAAATATCAAGTCCCAGGGACCCCCCTTTTTATTATTATTAAACTGAATAAGTAAAGAAAATCGAATTAGTTATATGCTTCCAAAAAATGTCACTAGAATTTGAAAAAGGACTCTACAAAAGATATGTTACCTATAACTTTCTCCTGCTGAGAGGGTTAGGTTCACTTCAATAGAAAGATGTTTCGTCATCAGGCCTTTGCAATGTACTGTTTATTTATGCAAATTATTCCAAAAAGAGATGTAATGTCTCTCTAGGGAAAATAGATGATTCAGTTTGTTCGCTTTCATCATTATTTTCCAAGAGCTGGGAACACGGTGGACTGGTTTGAGAATGTCTTCAAATATTTACTCGTTTTATTATTTAAGGTATCAGGATAAGTTTGAGGTCTTCTAGACTACTTTCCGCGCGACTAAGATTTCGCGCTGCCTTTTCAATATTATTATATAAAAGTTTATATTTTCGGAAAGCTAAGTAACCGTAGTTTTCAAGAATCAATTTAGGATTTTCTGTTCTGCAATATAAAAAAAAGTTATTGGGTTTCTCCACAGTTTTTGAGTCAGTGACCAAAATAACGTTTTAAGAATACTGTAGCTCATTCGGATTACATTGGATCAAACTGAAACTTTGGATTATGATGAATCACAATGCAATCTAAAATATTGTGTCTCAGATTTGTGAAATGTGTTTTCATTCAAAAGATATTGTTTATTTTTCAAAATTCAAAACATCCGAATTTAACGCGTCATTGCTATCGATCTAAAAAAGATATCAAAAAGCTGAGACACTGTTTTGAAGCTAATTATCCACAGCGTCTGCTAATGCAATTAAGTGCGGTAGAATGTCACTTGATTTCCAAAGCAGACGATTACAAATAGATATTCGATGTATGTATACTTAAATGTATATTTTCTTGCAAAATATTGTAAACCCGTGCGAAATTTGAGGTAAATGTATAGCTGGGTTTCACTTGACGTCATTGCCTGTATCATGTGGAATGTTAATCAGCTGAATCACAAGTTTTCAATAGAATTCCTTCTGGCTGACAGCACATGGTGGTCAGTGTTTGAGCAGATAATGAGATCCAAAACCTTTTATCAGCTGATTGAAAACCAGCTATAGGGGTCCTAAACATATTCTAATACCTTTTAAATACTTTGCTTTGAAACACGACAGTGCTGGTGTGCACCGAGAAACAGGTGTGATTAAGGACAAGTGATTTTAGCAAAGTAAAAGAAAACCTATTTTTGTAACTCCGGTTTTACTTTAATTATTTCCTTCTTTTATATTTTACACAACGTAAGGCTGCCTTGCGGTGTTCATTACAGGCTTATTTCTTTATTCTAGCTAGACATACAACATAGAATGAGCATAAAGAATCTAACCAATGTTTAAAAGAGTCAAACTGAGTGGACTGAAAAACAGACCATGTGAGGTTAGACGTGAATATAAATACATCATTTAAAAAAGTGCTTACATAAAAGTAACTTCCATTTCATTCTTACTTAAGAAACCTCCCGCGTTCATCCAGAACTTTACGCACGATAAATATTGACCATTCCTTAATTCTGATCTATGCAATTTCGATCAAGATCACGATAAAATTCCCTTTTTTTTTTATATTAAGGAGGCTAGAAAGGGTTTTTGAACTTGCATAGAGACTAACAAAAATGACCCTGAAAAACTTTATATGGCTAATATATGACCGTAAGTTGGCCAAGAAGACGAAAGACCATAAAGTAAAGGTTGGAATGAAATTAAAAATATGAGATAACACGTTGTTATGACAACGATAGAACACTTCAAATGTGTGCAAAGTTTTTCAGCTAAAAAATCATAACTCCAAAACCGCACAATGAAAATCGTTTAAGATTTGCATGTTTGAGCTTCATGATCCAATCTTTGATTAGACAAAAAAAAAAAAAAAAAAAAAAAAAAAAAAAGGAAAAATCTGGAATGAGGAATTCTCACAAACCATGAAGTTTATTTTAGGACGCGACGTTGTCCATTAAGGATTTTTTTTATTTTTTCTTAGCACTTACGAACCATAAAATAAAAGCATGCAAAGTTTGAAAAAAAATACCGTACAGTTTTTAAATTACTTTAGTTCTTAAAAGTATGAGGTTTTTTGGGACAAAATATTCCGCTTTCCATTTCAAATGTTTCAGTGCTACGTCATCTAAGAGCGCGCGCGCGCTCGTTCAAGAAAAACCGTTTCGAGCCTCCTTGAGGCAAATAACTTGATCATTGCTAACCTAAAATCTTCAGTAGAGTTATAGATCATCAAAATATTTGGGGAATATCTGTATCCTGGTCGCATGAATGCTTGGTTGCACTGGGTATCAGTTCGTTCGGACGTTCGCTCTTTCTCTCAAATAAAGAGTAGACGAATTATAACAATACTTTAATGTTTAGCGGTTTTTTTTTTTTTTTTTTTTTTTTTGGTTTTTGCTTCGTTGTTGCTATCCTGTCCCCAAAGCCCAGCTGGGTGTAAGAATTCCACTGATTCTTGATTAAACTCGATTGCGTCTCAAGTATCCGACCCTTGTCATATCACACCTCAGACGCACACTCGGATTACGAGACTGAGGTTAAATCTGTTGCATAAAACCATCTGCGTATGCTCATTAATTTTCATGCAAATTATTCCAAAAAAGAAAAAAGAAATAAATGCAAAAAATGTATCACGTTTGCCAAAAAATGAATTATAATCTAAATATTTTACATTGTTGGTCTTTGAACAGTATCTTGGCCTGACAATATAGTGTAGTCAAATGCACACATGCGCACAACGCGCTTTTTCTCTAGTGTCTTTTCACTCAGGAATAAAAAAAGAAGAAAAAAAATGTGCAAAATAAAACCACAACATAATAAAAATGTTGTTCTATCGGAGGATAATCCTACATTTTAAAACTAAACATTAAAAAAAAAAAACATTTGATAACTGAAAATATTTGTAATAGCCAATGTGCATGAGCTCGAAATTCTAGCACAAAGCAGGATGCACTTTTTGACTTTCCTTTGACATTTTCTATGGAAATAAAACAATTTCTCCAGACTAAAATAACAGATTAATTTTTTCTGATATTTTCTTTGATTTCCCTGTTACATTTTTAAAGAACTCACTTTCCCAGAGTGCTTTTTGAGCTTGGATGCACATTGCCTATTACCGTGAAACCTACATACCAGTATGTGCATCTCTGTTAACTTGCGTATTTTGCTTTAAATACTTTTCTTTTCTTGCTGTTCTGTCTAGCTGACATTTATCTCAGTAGTAAGAATATTCAGCCGTTGCTCTCGTAGAATAAGTCTTAATATGTCTTATACATTGATCTACAAGATTGTTCAGTAGAAAAAAAGTGGCTCACGTTATAGAATATGTGGAAATATACATTATATACATAGGTTAAAGTGGCAAAAAAATGTCAACTTTATTTAGTTAAAAGCCCTAAAATAACAAATCCTACAAATCCATTTTTTTTTTTACTTGAATGACGGTTTGCAATTTTTTTCTTTTTCCAGTTTTTTGCTTAGTACTCAGTACATAGCACGCATAAAGCTAATTGTAACAGACATCTTTCCTAAGCATCCCTTACCGACGTTAAATATAGGAACTACTTTAGAAAAAAATAAGAACTTTACTTTGGCATCGTGTTTTATACTAAAAAACCGGACATTTAGACTACCAACGAAATGTGCTGCTGTCGTGTGGTATTAGGTTTTAGTTATATCGCTTCGTCCCACTGCACTTGAAATAAAATAGAAAGATCCGGGCCACCCACGGACCTCGCACAACTTACAAGCCTTTGTGGAAAAATCTTCGATAAATCAATAAACTACGTTATACTTTAATGATTTTAAAGTCAACTGATAACAAATCCTCCCTGTGTTCCGATCTACCGATCCTATTTCTCTAGGCCCAGAACTGATCAGTTATGAGTTATTGAAGAAATAGAAAACGCGCGCGCTTACTGTGTTCAGCTATAAAGCAAGCGGGAATTGGTACTGGCAGAAAACGAGAGAAGTGTTCGGAGAAGCACGACGAGGACAAAAAAACATATAACAAAAATCGTTATTTTGGATTGGAATGAATCAACTGAAAGTGCCCACTCGTGCTCTGCTCTCACATAAAACACACCTTCCCAACCAACACCTTTTAAACAGATATTTCATATATACATTTTTTATTTATTTATTTATCTATTTTTTTAGTCGGTAGAATTATTGAATGTCCTGTTAAATTTTTTTGTCCGTGATGACGGTATGAGTCAAACAGAATAATATATCAATTTTGAACGGATACCCGTAATACCGGATAAAATTCATATCAGTTCTTGTAACAAGATTTCCTGTAATCTTTGATTAAGCTGTCGATTTCCTATAAGATAAATATAGATTGCAGAATCCTGACGCATTTTATAATGGAAAATAACAAAGGCGGTAGCTGGGGGAGATGATAAATGCTACTCGTTCTTTACCCTTTTACTTGCAACTACGATAAACGTTATATTTACATGTAATTTTAGTAATGGATTGCAATTCTCTAATCTACAAATAAGGGGGCGTATGAGGTCACAGCCTCTCTCAACCCCCCTCCAACAAACAAAAGGAAAAAAAGAAACAGAAAAAGGTAAAAAAAAAAAAAAAAAACTGGAAAAAGAAAAGAAAAAAAGAAAGACTTTACACCCACTCCTCTGAGATCCGCCCACCCAGAACACTCTCACGCACTCAATACTTTGTATCAGCTCTTAAAACCATCTTAAAAATTCGGATATGTAATATTAACTTTAAACTTTATTTTAAAACCTGTGAATTACCTTTCCGTGAAACCTGTTTTGCAATAAAGAAAGTCTTATATAGTTTTATGTCGAATGCTAGGATGAATGGTGGCGATATTCTATATAAAGCGGTAAATTCAACTTACAGTCCAATTCTCTTGTCTGCCACTACTCAGACAGCAAATACTTCCTCTAAAATGTGTCATCCGTTTCAAACCAGCTCAATTTCCTAAATACTCTAAAACAGCATAAGGGAGCAGAATGGTGAAGAATATGACAATAAGTGATTTGGACTATATTCATTTTGCAGCTAAACAGACGTATTTTAGTTTGGTTGTAATGTTTTCCCATTTCAGATCACATTCCCATTTCGTTGCTTGACGGTGAAGCATGAGAAAACACCTGAATATGGATACAGCTAAAACATAGGATCTCATTTTCAAGACAATATCACGTGGTCTGAATTGGAAAACATTACGCCCAAGCTAAAAAAGTCTGTTCATAGTTCTGATATGTCTGGTTTTCAAATATTTATTTAAACCGATTGTTATTGTACAACATTAATGGTAAATGGTGGTTGCGGGTTATTACTTTTTTAAGTTCTAAAAATACAGTTTTGTCGCCAAGTTTTCTTTGTGTTGTTGCTATATTTGTCTCCCTCTCACGTCCATGATTCAAGTGTCAATGACACCTCAGTTTTGCAAACTCTCTCCATTCTGATTGGCATTTCTTCTTAGATTACTTAGTAGCTGTCGTACCGTGTGCGGGCTGTAAGTCCGTACAGTATGTTTCCCACTCCGAGTGGGAAAAAACAACTAAAAAACTACTCTAATTGTTTATTTTAAGAAATCAATATTGTAAAGAGTGACGCCATCAGAGGAGAAACAACAACAATATATTCGAGAAAGCACGGCGTTGAATGTGAATATTTCAAATATTTTTAATCAATTATAACAAGCACAAAAAAATATGAATATTTACACGTTTAACTATGGATAAATATAGCTGTCAATAGTTTCAAAAAATTTAAACTCAGATCATTATTCATGGGCGTGTTTAAAGATTAACAAGATTTGTATCCAGTCCGAAGCTTTCATCACCTGCCTAATAATATTGTTCTATTACTGGTACAAGTCGTCATGCATGATTCAAAGCTCTAAGTCTTTAGTTCATAGTAATATTTTATTACAGTATACATATTTATTTATTAAAATGGCATGCTTTAAAGTAAGAACTATCTGGAGCCACTTTTACGCTGATAATTTTTCCTTTTTTTTTTTTTTTAGTTGACTACCGATATCATGTAGTAATAATAAAAAGCCAGTCTAGTCAGGCTAATTATATGTGTTTAGCTTGAGGTCTAAGTATGTTCAAAATTGTGGTTGTCTTTTAATCGGTTTTATAGATTTTCGGATTTGCTTTTAAAAGATTTTCCGTAAAAAAATCCAAATCCAAAAAAGGGGCTTTGAAACGCATTTTAATGTATTTTTGTTTTCTAGAAACAATCTGTCATATATATTGAAGTTCGCTTAGCTTTATAGTAAACACACTTGATGGTTTGGTTATCCTTCTACCAATAGTCAGTATCCATTATCTAATAACTATGAATTAGTTGCTTGAAAATTTTTCTGAGCCTGCTATCAGTGGCTAATGGACCCAGCTGTGCCAGTAGGTTGTTCAATACATGATTGACATTAGTGTATAAATTTCAAGAATGTGGTTAATTTCTGTTGTAGCGGATCTGAAGGATGCGTGCGACATCACAGACGGCCTAGTTCAGATTCTACGATAACGTGAGTTTTTTATGCTTATTGAAGACACTCGACTAAACAGATCACGTTTACCTATGGATGGCTCAGTTCAAATATGATTCGAAGCCCTTTCTGCATCAAGATATCCTACCATGACAAACATACCATCGTTCAGCGTCATCTTTCTTCTGAATTTACTGACGGATCTTACTTGGGCACACTATGAAAGTGCGAATGGTATGAACACTGCTGTGATTGTAATTAACCGAGTGGAAATGATTTATCATATCTTTGTTTCAGGATCGAGATTTCATTATCGTGTTCGCGCCATGATGTACTCTTTCTCGTCCCTGTCGAAATTCTTTTACACTTTTACTAGAAAACTCGTTCAAAAAATGAAATTGTCTAGAAGACCCTTGCAGTTCGATTTCTGATCATGAACCTCTTGGAAGATAAGAGCTAGTATTGCACAAGGGGTTGAGCTGGCATCGACCACATTTAGTGAAATTATAACAGGCCGGTAACTTTTTCTTTTTGTTCCTATAATAGTCACTAGTGCATTGATGGCTATTTTTGATTATTGCTTACAAATACTTTGTTTTAAGTTAAAGCTGTTTTAACCAAAAATCTACATTTGCTATCATTTTGTATTTTGCGTAGAAAACAAGGTATCTAAAATAAGATACTATGTCGCGCAAAAATGGGAAACCTATCATATTTTCTAGTCACGAGAAACAAGCTAGTATGATATCACGGAAAACTTGATAAGATCAGTTCGTATCTCCAAGCGGGTGTTTTTTTTTCGAATTTGAATTTTACCTATTGAGAGAACAAGTGCAAATGTTTAACAAATATCTATGACAATCAAGTAAACACGGTTGCCAATTGGAAACCGACTGGAAAGTGAAATGTTAACACGATCATTAATGAGTATCATCCGTTAGTCATAACTTATTTCTTCACGTTCTTCTGTTCTTCAATTTATTAAGTTTCTTTGCTTTCATCGACAACCTTTTTTTCTAAGGTTTTGGTTTTTATCTTTTAAAGCCCTTTAAAGCCAGTTCTCATAGTTATTTGTCGATAAGAGAGCGCAGGCGCGTCTGGATCAAGAAGCGCGGGAAAACGTGGCGATGATGGTTGTTCGATTCGAACTTACAGCAAGTATACCATTGACTTATATGTAATAAATACCACTTAGGTAACTAGTATGATATTCGAGGTGTAGTTTGTTCAAATTTGCTATACAGACTATGATTACTGTTCCATGGAGCGATATACAAGAGTAGCGCTCCAAGGGGCTTATCTAATCCGCGCGAGTAAATGAGCCCGAGCAAAATGATAACAAAGATAACGTGAGAAATACAGCTATTAAGCAAAATATCAACGATCCAGGAGAAAGAAATTCACCAGTACAAGCAATTGAGAATAAGTATTGTTTTTCTGTGAGCTCTTACTGCCCACATTGAGCACTAAAAATAACCGAGTGAATTTTTAGGATTTTGGAAGGAGCACAGGTGACCGATAGTCTAGCAAACGAGTAATTGTGTAGCCACATACAAAACCAAATGTCTCATTAACGTTTGTTCGTTTTCATGCATGTCGTACCACAGAGTGGGGGACCACTGAAGACGACTCGATTTTGAGGAAAAAGAAACACTTTAAAGAAATATTTGTAGCTCTGAAATATTCAGCACGTTTTTCGACGAGCTTAGGAGTTTTGGACACCCAGACTAGCAACCGTGATTGCAGTGGCGTATGAAATAATATAAATATAGTTGAAATATGTCATGAAGGGTAGAATTAACCGATGACATTAAAACAGCAATTTTTGCTACAAAAATCAATCAATCGTACCACAATTTAGCTCCTCTTATAAGACTATTGTTGCGGAAAGCAGATTTCCATTAGACGTTTGCCGCCTCATCTTTTTCGTGTTTTATTGTAACGCACAGATGAACTACAAACGTAATTAAGATTTTAGCACTTGCATTGGAAATCAAGCTCATAGACTTTCATTAAGCCAATTTCAATTGTCTTAGTATTTTTTTCAAAGGCCAAAATCATCAAGTTGGGTTATACTGAGAGGGCGGATATTCAATCAACCTCCCAGAGGCTATAACCACTTTACTGTAAGAGGAAAACAGTTCTGGAAGATCGTAACTTAGAAACAAACCATTAAGAATAGCAGTTTTAAGATAAATTGCCCACTTAAATGACAAAGCTACATATTCTTACCGGATGCACTTCCCATGCCCACATAATAATCCAAAGTGCACAACTTCTGACCATCATCTTTCTCCAAGTATTACGTTCACCATGTCTGCTCAGTGTTAAAAGCAATGCAATAATGTTTACACCTCGAGGTTAGAAAGGGAGAATTGCAATAGAAAAGTCAAAATTTAAAACTTGGTAAATACTAAACACTTACCAAGGTCATTCAGATTTAAAAAAAAAAACATTTTTTGAAAGCACCAACAAGGGTTTGATTTAACACTGACACAATTTCAACTTCAATATGATGATTACATAACGTACATTTTAAAGCCTAGTCTACATCAATAGACTGTTAGCCATAGCAGTACGATTCTCGGTCAGAACACTGTTTCGTGCTATGTAACACCTTAACTACTCAGCGTTAAGATCATATTTAATATCATCTTCAGTAAAATTTCTTTTTTGAGCAACATTCTGAAAAAAATTAGGTGAAAATTTAACAGCATTATCTTATAATTTTGCAAAGAACTAGTGCATGATAGCAAAAACGAAATTTAAAATGTTTTGTGAAATACTCATGAGCTATCAAAACAACCGTCCTACGTCATAGAGCAATATCATTTCTTTGTGCGATAAGTTTCTTTTATTACTTTCTTTCGTTATCACATTTTTAATCTTCAAACGAGACAATTCAAAATGGAGGCATATTGAAATGATGTGAAAACAAAATTTGACTGACTTGCTGCACGATTTGAGGTAAAAGTATTAATTACAAATCATAGAATGGAGCCAAACTAGTTTTAATATTTATCTAGAATGTAGACAGATGGTTCAACATAAATCACAAAGTTAAAATCTTCATAATATGTTTTTTTCTCCACTTTATCCGATGTAATGAGTACCTGCGGCGGACAATTCTCGCCCTGTCGCCATCCTATCTACTAGAGTCGGTATATGTGAAAAAGCACTCGAAAAAATGTACTCTGAAACGACTTAATAAATGCCGGAAAAACGTTCCTGCCGATTGAAAAAATTAACGGGTTGTTGATAGCATACGGGATTCTAAAATCCCAAATCTTATGACAATTAATCATTACTATCATGTCAAAGAACATACAGCACAATATCTGCATCAAATATGCTCGTTATTTCAACAATTTATTATTTCCCAAGCCGACTACTGCCTGCTAGATTATTACGAATTGAAGGTGATGACCGCTGCAAGTCGAAAAATGTTATCTTAATCTTTAAGATATATATTTTTCAATCGTAATTCGACAAATATACTCGACGAAATCGATCACAATAAACGATAGATAAACAACTTCTTGTCTTCAGTACTAATAACAGTACTACTTCAGTTCTTCTTCTCCCTTTTCTTCTTCTTTTTCTTCTTCTTCGATTTCTTCTTCTTGTTCTTCTTTTTCTTCTTCTTGTTCTTCTTTTTCTTCTTCTTGTTCTTGTTCTTCTTTTTCTTCTTGTTCTCGTTCTTCTTTTTCGTCTTGTTCTTCTTTTTCTTCTTCTTCATTTTCAACCCATTCTTGGAAGGATAAATAGGGCACTCGCAAGGGGCACCCCATTGACTTCCTGTAGACTCATAACTCTGCTCCATTTTTCTGCGTTTTCACGCACGGTGTTCCGCCCTCCAATCAATTTATCTTACA
This sequence comes from Anthopleura sola, assembly GCA_023349425.1. Lineage (NCBI taxonomy): Eukaryota > Metazoa > Cnidaria > Anthozoa > Actiniaria > Actiniidae > Anthopleura > Anthopleura sola. The sequence goes on from JALHLI010000004.1 coordinate 9,252,542, forward strand.
GTGGTACTTTTAGGGGACCTTGTCCGGTGTCCTCTTAATGGTTGTCTACTTGTATTGAAAAAATTCATGAAAGGGTTTCTAAACCACGTTTAATTCCGATTTCAAATCCGGAAAAGAAAAAAACAACTTTTTGAAGAAAAGTAAGTGAAAACCAATTTTCTACGAAAAAAAAAAAAAAAAAAAAAAAACGATTTCGGAAAAATATTTACATCTAGGTAGGAAAATATTGATGACAGAACATTAGATTGTAAAAGAAAGAAGACAATAATAGCTAAGATTTCAAATGTCACAATGCCAGTAAGTTTATACTTTGCCACAGCGAAAAAACGTAGCCCTCGCGCGATTTACAGCCAGTATTTTGTTGGCACTTATAGCCTTAATTAGATAAGTCATCAGCAAGGGTTTGCTTCTTTTTATCTGTGGAATGGCAAGTGCACTTGTTGATAAAACATCGATCGTCCATCAAGACAACACGCATGCATACAATCGAGTAATCTAAAACGCATTACGTCGATATGCTGCGAGGGTGTTTTTCAGGGTATATGGTTCTCTCCCTCCGTGAAAATCAACATGTGAGTTGAATAAAGCGTTGTGTGCATAGAATATTGAATGCAGTGGTAGTGTTGGTAAGTTAAAAGTGCCCCCAATTAGTGCAAAAGCACTAGAACGACTCGACACTTAAATAAGAAAAAATATATATTTTCAATAAAACATTGTCGCTTATCAGGCAATAAATATGTCGATGTTCCAGATTCATC
>JALHLI010000004.1:9255799-9318299 GCA_023349425.1 Anthopleura sola
TTTGAGATATCCATTGTAATATTCTTGGAGCAATGATTTACTGTTGGTGGTTCAAGAACTTTAAGGTTAACTCCCCTCAGGGGCGGATACAGGGGGGGTGGATTGGGTGGATATCCACCCCCCCTCCTCTTTAGTGGTGTCAGCAATCAAAAATATAAATATTCTAAAGAATAGATATCTTGAAGGAGCTTTGAATAACATTATCCACCCCCCTTAGTAAAATCCTGGATCCGCCCCTGCCTCTTTCTAGCTAAACAAAATTGACTGCAGTTCAATAACATTGCTTGGAATTCAATTTATTTCTTCTAGCTATTTTTAAATACATTATCGGAAAGAATAAAAAAGTTTTTAGGTGTCAGATCCGGTTATTAAAAGTAAATGAAAAACCAAGATCAAAATAGAATTATTCTGCAGAACGACTTGCGGCGTCAACACTGAAAATGATTCTGCCTTTTCACAATCATTTATAATTACCACAGGGTAGGTGCATAGCTACTGAAATATGTTTTAATTGTTAAGCCATGCTAATGAGCTCAGCTAGAAGGAAAATAAGACTCGTCCTAATTTCATACCTAATTCCAGCAACCATGGGAAAAAATATTCGAGGAAGCCATAAATACGTTGCATATTACTGCGTTAAATCTATAAGCTCAAGCCATTTCTTGTTTGCTGGAGGCTTTTTATTAACATTTTGCAAGCAATCTTTACCAATCAATGTTAAACGAATATACATACATGCTTCACCATTTGTAATTCGGGGAATTTCACATATGGTATTAATAAGCCAATATAGACATGGAACAATTAGCGGAAAACCGGTGTTATATATCTTCCTGCACTAATTCGTTTGACTAGCTGCTAATTAATTTTAGCCCTATTCATTCATTTCCCTATGACATTCATTCATTTCCCTATGTCATATACTTACATGAAAACTTTCAAAGCACATTCCCCTTTCTACAAATATTCCATTCTTCTTTTTCCGTCTCTCTTTTTCTATTTATACGAATTTAGAAGGCCTATTCTTGCTTCAAGACTAGAAATTTTGGCAGGCAGTACTCAAATTAAAACACAGCGCTACTTAAATCCGTACTCTAAATATCTATATATTTATATGTATTTAGTCGACACTTTTCGAATTTGCTATCTTACATGTATATCTACGTATTGCTAAAATGATCTCAAAAAACTTGCCGTCTACAAACGAAAGAAAGAAAGAAAGAAAGAAACTAAAAGCAAATAATACACTAACAATACTGGGATGGATTACCTATGGCTTAATTATTTTTTAAATTCCTGTTTAAATTTTTGCCCTTTGCAATTTAAGAAAAATCGGTAGGTTATAAGTGCTCTCGCCAATTGGTCTGCAAAACTAGCCGAGAAACTTCGACGTCGACTTCTTTTCAGTTCACAAAAACTCACATTTCATATCATTGAATTACTAAGCGTAAATAATTTCGAAAGCAAGCCCAAAATTAAATGAAGTGATTAAGCATTAATATCTCGATCGTCATAAGTGAAAGTGATAGTAAGTAAATACGGCCTGAATACTACTGGAACCTGAAAATAAATTCTTTTCAGGCTTAGAACGTTCGTCAGTTCGTCAGTTCTATTGGATTACAAGTTGTAGTCAAATACAATAAAAGATGTGGGAGTTTATCAGATAGCAATATTTGTTTTCATATATTCTGATGTAAATTGTACAAATAGAAATTTCATAGACTCTTAGACTGCAGGAATATTATACTGGGCACATTTGAATTGACTTTATACATTGATTCAGGTTTAAGGTTTTAAGTTTTAAGGTTTAAGGTGCCCATAAACCCTAACTCAATATTTTCAGTATTGATTCTACATGAAGTGAATAGTTGAATGGTAAGTTTTTTCTATAAGATTTGACTGATGCATCCTGGAGATATAAAGGATATACTTCCAGTCCTTCCAATATGTTAATGCTATGACGTCATTGGAGGCATTTGAGTTATTTGTCATTATCTGTAAATTCAAACACTGACTTCAATGAGAAAACAAATTTGCAAAAACCCGCTTTCTATATACCCTGAGTACTGAAGACAATGATGTTTTAGAAATGATGTCTTACTGCCTCAGAAAAATTTGGTATATTTAATTGTTTCCAATGACGACACAGCATTAACATGTTGGAAGTATAAACCTTGATAACGAAACGATGGTTCCAAGTCGAGGTTCTTTTCTATTCCCACCAAGTTAATTATTTATTTTGGTATTTATTCAAGTCAACTGATGACATGACCTCTGTCAGCGATATTATATCGTTATTGTTTGAAATCTAATAAAACACGAAAAGGGCGGCAATGGTGGCCTAGTGGTTTCACATATGTTGGCCCATTGGGTTGGCTCCCTGACCATCCAAGAATTCTAGTTCTTTTTACTGCGGAATAAAATAACATGTGAGCTGAACGCTGTTTTCATAATATTTGATATTTCGATTGTATTAAGCATACTACCACTAGCAGTAGTAGCAGTGTGACATTAGTATTGTACAAGAATATTGTCCCAAAAAATAACCGACATCAACACGAGAAATTAAGGACGTTCGCAGGCATTGTTTGTGCGCATCAAGCTCCGTCACTCTTCTTGCGAAAACGATTTCGAACGGCTATCTCTTGAAAACAACAACGAGGAGACCCTCATTTTTTTAAATTTTTTATTTTAGTATTTTATAAAGAATTACGTAAGCTGTCAGTGTTTTGAATTCGACAAAAAATTGACATACGTTGATAAAAACTTCAATCTACACTACAGCCAGATATTTATTTTTAGGTTATTAGACATTTTTTTTCAAAAAATATTTAGCAATCCATTTAGTTCTTCTACAACAAAAAAATACTTTAATGCTCGACTTGTATGTATTGCGTGCAAGCGATTTTGGACAATAAAAAGGCTGCACTCTTGTATCATCTCACTCGTAAACGAGAACGGTGACCACCATTTGTTGTTTGCTTATGCGGGAATTTCTATAATGGTCTTTTTTCACCGTGCGAAGTTTGAAGAAAAAAACATGGGAAACGTTTTTGCCCGCGAACGTCCTTAACTTAGTTTAATGCTGTTTCTACTTTACTGAATGAAAACTTAAAACGTTTTCCATATTTACTTCAGCCATTTTTTTTTTTTTTTTTTTTGCCCCTAGCAGTTGCTTGTACATAAAATGTTGACTATTGCAGAGTCATTAAGATAAGCAAACATACTACTAAATATGAATTCTTCCAGCAGTTCCAAAATAGCATTTATTGCGTTATCTTAAATGTATTTTTTTCAATTCATCCATCTAGCAGTCACCGCTAGCAAACTAAATCCATAAGAGGTACGGATATCATGTTGAAGAATATTGCATTATTATTTTCAGTCTATTGCTTCGTTCGATCAATTTGTAAATATTTCTCGCAATTATCATTATATCATTTTCAGAAGAAAGAAGGATTGTGTTATAAGAACACTAAGATATGGTTAACATACATTGTTATTATAAAGAGTGATGCAGATGTGATCTCTATTTGCACGAATACCAATATCATTCTGGTATTGCTTTGTGCAGTTTAGCGTTGAGAATGAACCTTTTTGAAAATAGCCCGAAGAAATGTAGAACTAGTAACTAAAAATGAGCACTATTTCTGAGAGCTACTGAATTGTTTTCTTTTTTATATATTATAATGAATGATGCAGATGTCATCTCTATTTGTATGAATACCAATACCATTCGTGGCCTCAGACACCAATCTGGTATTGCTTTGTACAATGCGGTGTTCAGAAAGAACCTCTTTAAAAATAGCCTGAAGAAAAGTAGAACTAACCAAAAATGAGCACTTTTTTTCAGTGCTACTGAAATGTTCCCTTCAATTAGTATTAATCACTTTCCTGCCTTGCGTGTTTGTCGGCAAATACATGTGTTAAATGGACTCATTAACTTATATTACCAAGCAACTTGTAAAATGTTAGCTTTCAATTAAGAACACTATTTCGGGAAATGTTGTACTCCTTTAAAAATAAAAAAGAGAGAAAAAAGCTTGAAAAAAGTTTGTTATTATCATCACTCAATACTAGAGGCAAAAAACTGTGTTTTAGTTACTTGTTTACCCCAGGGAAAAGAAACTGTTGTAATCCTAGATCGGGAGAAAGCGCCAGAACGATAGGGCGGTGCATAAATTGAGCTACAGACAAACGTATTCTATTAATCAGAAGCGCCTGTCATGTTTAGTGACTAGCGAGAATTCGAGAGCATTCGGTAGGGTTTACAAGTACAGAATCTAGATTGTGGAAACTGGAAAAAAATCATCAGCAAAGAATGTATTGCTACGTGGCAAGATTTATGCCCACACACTTATTTCAGTATTCTTTGTAAATGTCATATTTTTTAAATTTTCGGCGTTTCCGAAACTCTTCAATATATTGCTCAAAATATTTTAGTATTTAGTAAACTGACATTTTTTGATTTATGTAGTGCCTGTTTGTCTTTAAGCATCTAGTAAGGTAGACTGACGGTAAGCGAAAGGTGTAAAAACACGCGCTCTAGGGGGCTGGGTGTTTTCACTGACCGAAAATAATCGAATTGTGCTAACTTGACTATGAACCTACGCAAGAAAAAAAATCAGATATGCTGCAATCCGGAAGAGCTAATTAACATCATTCAAAATGATTTTATATTTTAAGTAAAAATAAATGAACTAATCATATTTTCTCTCCTGAGAATTACACAATAAAACGTTTGGATACATGGATTCACCGATCAATAACACTTTTCATTCCCAATTACTTTCTTCTAGAAAGTTACGGATTGTTATTCAGCTATTTTATTATTAGTGAATGACGTTAGATCGTATAACTTTTAGGATCAAAACCAAAAGTCAATCGGGAGGACATCAATTGAACGAATATAAACGGAAGGATTAAGAAAAAAAGAAAGTTGTTTAAAAGTATCGAACGTTAGCCCAGGGGTGGAATCAACACGATATCGAATCAAGCCTAAGATATGGTTGTTTTTTTAATCCGACTCAATTAATTTCTAAAATGTAGTTTTTGAAGGGAAAAGGAAGGAAAAGGAAGTAGAAAACAAAACAGAGAGAGAAAAATACAAAACCTCAGTTATGCACGAATCCTATAATGCCTCAAACTAGAATACGCAACTACCCTAGATCCATGGTAAAACGAAAACAATTTATTCAAAAAACAGAGAGAGAGAGAGAGAGAGAGAGAGAGAGAGAGAGAGAGAGAGAGAGAGAGAGAGAGAGAGAGAGAGAGAGAGAGAGAGAAAGAAAAAAGGAAGCAAGAAAAATCTGGGACGTGAGACGAGTGGTTAAGATAAGTAGCCTATCAATTTACACCGGTGTAGTTTCAAATATCTTATCTCCATCAAAAAATATTAATCATATCAAAAGTATAATGCTTTAAGTTTCTAGTAAGAGCTACGGTTATCAATTCGATATCTGCTTGCTATCTATAAGAGTACACCCAATTTAATTAATGGTCTTAAGTTATGAATATATTTATCTAAAGCGTTTTCCTTTTATTGTTTTTAATGCACTTACAAACTTTGTTTAATTGATTTATCATTAAGAACCGAATGCGATATTACTCATACTGATTACAGGAGATTTGTATTCATTTTTATTGGATGCAAAAGTCAGGTGTTTTGGAATATTTATAAACAAATGCCTTTCATTTCCGACATTCTTAAATTTTAAATCTTGAGAATGTTCGAGTTCTTAGTAAAAGTGTTAAATTTCCCATACTTATATGAAGGCTCCTCCATTAAGTAGTGAACGATAAAAGGTTTACACAAGATCATTCATCGCCAGTAATGTGTAGTGCAGGACAACAGGAACGTGGAGATATCCATTTATTCATAACGGAACGTACACACGGTTGTTTAGAAAGAGTTTTAGGACTTTTTACTTCATTCCTTTTTTTAGGTTTTCACAAAGCCGAATAATTTAGCTAGAGTCAGTTCCGCGACTTACGCCGAAAAGGGAACAAACAAACCGATACTTTGTGGGAGATCGAGTCAATACGTGTTTCTCTGAACTGCAATCGAAAAAAAAAGTTGAAGATAATCTGTACGAGATCTGATATTGTGACATATATATGTACCACGGCAGACAGCCGGGATAGATATGGTAGGTACCTATTATTCAGCTTTACTATTACTAAAAATAAACGATCGTCGGGGAAATTGCTCAAAGATATAATCAAAAGGAACAATTCATTGATCTTTTTTTTATCCTTGATATGATATTTCTTAGCTTAATGCATTAACTGAATTGAATCTGAGTGTTCAATTTATCAATTCTTTCTACATGCGACACTTTCCAACCACTTCTCATTGCATTTCCTTCTAGATATTTAGTATCTTAAAGTTTTTCTTTTTCTCTCGCTTCTTGTTTTCCTTAAAATATTGTATATTATAATCTAATCAAGCGAATAAAGGGAACTCTCCTTTAGTCAGTATATAAGGTTTTGTCGATATTGATTTGCGTCGAATCCAGCAACCCAATATACTAGTTTTTTGTTTTGTTAGAATTGGTTGGCAGACTATTTTTCACACATGCAGGTAAAATAAAACTCGCATATTTATTATTTACTGCATGCATATGATAGTAAAAAAAGCTGTTTTGGAGAGCAGGCATATGGTCGTGTGGTGTGAGTGGAGCTGTGAAGTGTGTCCGTACGACAAGAGGTGTGAACGTGCGTTCAGTATGTTTGGATGAAAGGAGGATTTGTTATTTTTTTAATCCTTCACATTTGCAAATCTTAATGAATACACTATTTTTTTACGTAGCACTTTTACTCTGATTTAGTTTAGTTTGTATTTATAAATTAAAACACCATTTTCCATGAAATTTTTGGGTTCAGTGTTGTTGTTATAATGCCGGAACTTTTCGGACAATGTCATCCTCTGTGTGCTTGGTGATGCGGTAATGCAAGTTATTGGTCATCAATAGCGCAATTTCCCAAATTAAATGGAATTTAGATATTGATTCAAAGGGTTGATATTGTTATTGGCGGTGTTTTTTTTCCCCTGCTCGTTATTTTGTCTTCGTTATGTGATAAGCTAGTTGATTTCAAATTAATTTATTGTGAAACTTATAAGTGAAACTTATTTATGTGTTCCTTTGGACGTTTGAAAACTTACTTTATTTTTCGAAGTTCCATCGAAGGTTAACAAAACAAAAAAAAACAAAAAAAAAACCGTTACAGCTCAGAACATAGATTCGAGAAAAGGAGAAAACGAATCCTTTTCTGACAACTTTACGCTCCCAAATCAATTCGTTAGTGGAGATATCAACTTCCTGTTCAATTTAATTTAATTTTTTTTTTTTTTTTTTAATGATATTTAAACAGGTTGTCCAATTCAGCATAGCTGGTTTAAATGGGGACCTGTATAGCTAAATCTAATAACAATATAACAACATTAAATACAAATAATGGTAACACAAGACGAAAAGGAAAAAAGAAAAGAAATTACAAAGATTTGAAGTGGCTTTTCAGTGCCGTTTTGAATTTGGAAAATTTAGTTTCGTGTCAAATTTTGGCCAGCAGGAGATTCCACGTTTTGACAGCATTAACCCGGAAGGAGCTCTGATATTTAGAAGTACGGGCTAGCGGCAGTCTCAGAAGACCCCTATTTCGAGTGTTGTAGTTATGTATGTCTGATGAAAAATTAAATTCGTTTAGTAGATAAGAAGGGGCTAGGTTACTGATACATTTGTGGACTAGTAAACAGATATTATATGATCTTCTATGTTCTAATATCAATGTTCGAATGTATTCATAAGAAGGCATGAATAGGTTTGACGCTTAAACAAACTGTTACAAAGTTACGATAGAATTATTTCAATTTCATTGAACCCAAAGTAAAACAGGTACTTTGTTTTACCTTGCAATATTTTTAATCTTCTTAAACCAAACAAAAACTACTGATGAGAAGTGAATGGTCGACAAAACAAAATATTTTAAAATCCTCTTGTGAAAATGTTCATCTCTATGTCATTCAATAGCTTAAGTAACTAGCTAGGTAAACCTTTTTGTGGTGGAGTATTAACACGTTTGACGTCATTGACTTTGATTCATTCCTCTTTTGTTTCAGGTGACTGGCTCTTTTCGAATAATGAATAACAATCAAGGCCCAAGGGCATAAAGAACCCTTCAACAATTTATATTCCGTGTTATGTCTTCCTTGCCGTTAAGACTTCCATACAGATCATTTCGAATATTTCACAAGTGCATCTGAAGTATATATCTGTTTAGATTGGTGGACAAAAACTTTCGATATTTGAATACTTTTACCGCAAAAATCCAATGGGGGCAGTACATAGCTTATAATTACATATCAAAGCATTTGGTTTTTTCTTCTTCTGAGACATGGCAATTGCAGACAAACTACGCTATGGATCACCAAGTCTTATCTTTTTCCAGTATACTTTGCTGATTCTGGTTCATTCAGTGTCTTTAATCTCAATCTCCCCTAAAGGTAACACTAGTACGGCACTGTTGTCCTTGGGTACCTTAGTATTATATATAAATATAGTATTTAATATATCTCAGTATATGTATCTATTTATTGTTATGTTTGTTATTCATTATTTTCTATTCATTTATTCATTTATTACCAAAAAGGAGCTCATTTTCTCGAACCAATGCTCTACATTTATTAGTAGATATATATTTTCAGGTACAAAATTCAATGATAACTCTATAGCATATCCATTTAAAAAGGTGTTGTATTCATGAACAGAGAAAAAAACGAGAAAATTTAAAGTTGCATACTTAAAAATGGAAGCAAAAATACTTTTTCATTCGAACTTGGTTAAGTTATCCAGTTATAGTAAAGAACTGAAGATTGGTATTTTTAGGTTAATATTTAGAATTTGCTTAGTTAAATTTGCTTAGTTACATATCAACAACTACAATTATTGACTTGGTAATAAATATAATACCATTCAGTTAGTAATTCAGTGCTAATTTTTTTGAAAAGCACGGCCAATCAAAACCTTCGACTCGCCTAATTTACACCTTTCGCACATAATTTTCCTGGTGTAATTTCACTCTTGAAGTAAGAGATGAAGATTTGCATTTGTAATTGTTTTTCTTTCTCTTTTGCTTTTGTTGTTGCTTTTGATCAAAATGTTTTTCATTTTCATGTAACACACTCGGATGCTATGGTTTCTTGATCATGACTTCTTGGTTCAATGAAGTGTAGCTTAGCTGAAATAGCGGGGTAGTTATGGTAATTTCAAAGTTTCTTCGGAAACCTCCAGCTTTTGAAAAGACCTCGAGCTGTGCAAGCAAACTTTTTATAAATCGTTTTTCATTTTAATAGCTAGCTAAAGTAATATTATTTGAAATATCTTAATTAGAGATGAAGCTATTGTATCTGAAGCAGCCAAAAAGACAGAGCATCGCCATGGGAAACCCGTGGCATAAGCATGAGAAAAGTAGTAGCTTGAATAATATACGTGGAAAGAATGTTTGACTTGACCAACTGGGGCCAGGTACAAGTCTCAGAGTCGCTTATGACTGTACATCATTAGTTAGATTGTAGTAATATAAACATAATTGGACTACTTAAACTATTTCAATGATTCTAAATAATTCAGTTTAATCGATAAGAATTTTGCTATATTCAGTTCATAAAGAAGGATATCAAAATAATGTTTCAGCACATTTAGAAAAAAAATCGCTTAATATGTATGAAGGCTACCAATGCCTTAATTGAGGAAGTACATTGAAAATCGATTTCGGAAATATAATATATATATATGTAAAGTCAATTTCCTTGTCCACCTGCAGTGGGCTGATCTTTCAAATATTCTTGATGGGTATCGATTCACATCTAATGACTTGCTTTATGAGTAAACCATTGTTCTCTAGCAAAAAAAAGATTAATTCATTTCCCGCTAAATGAAAAAAGATCGCGCGTTCTAAATTGGCTGCTGAAGCGGAAGTATTTTTTTTCTCTGACCGCGATTCGGTTTCCTGGGATATCAGATTGCTAAACAACAACCCAGTTCAGTACAAAATGAACAACAGAAATGGAAGAGCACCTTGGCATTAGTAAGAGGGTGAAGTTTCAGCTCATAATGTTTACTATAGGAGAGGTACGTATTAAATATCAAACCGAATATTTTATCTTGCATTTGAAAAGTTTTGGCTGGGAAGGTCAACAAATCCTTATGAAATATTCGATCTTTAATTTGAATCCATTTCTCTTGTTTCGCTTGTAAAAAGCTGAAACTCTGCCTCCCTACTTATGTCAAAGTGCTCTTTTCATTCATTTAGACACAGTTGCTCCTCTTAAAGGGGTTAGGGTTACGTGACCTGTTAGTGCAAGTTATCTTCAGGCGAATTAGTTTTATTTTATGAGTTTTAATAATTATTACGAGTACTTAATATATATACCTAAATTGCTTGAATGGCCACGAAGCAATGGGCCCAAGTCAAGGTTGAATTGATAAATAATGGTAATTGTATCCATTTTGAAATCACTAGCTATTTAAAATTTAAATCCATTTTCTTAATTTCATCTATCGAAAAATTACAGTATAAATGTATGAACACAACTCCAATTCCAACTTAGACTCGGAACCACTGTTTCGTGGTCACTTAAGCAAATTTAGGAAAGTTGTGCCATGGTGAGTACGAGTGATTTCAATTTTCGTGCACCAAAACAATAGGTTTCCAATTCTCAGGCGATTGAGATTATTTTGTTTTGTCCTCCAAATTTAGCTGCTTTGATTATCGCAGGGTACATACATACAAAAATAGCCAGCTGATCTGAGAAAAACACATCAGAATCGAATCAAAAAACCAATCAGAATCGAGAAAATTTACAAAAGGTGTCATCCTTAGTAGCTGCGTTGCTGGGGAAACGGTTATTTTTGTATTTTAATACCCACTCAATAATGAGTATCATAATAAATGAATATAAAATATCAATAATCTTTTCTCGAACTCTAGATTTATCTAAGATAAAACTTTTATAAGTTGGTTTTCGCAGGCTACGCGACACCTCAGTTATGCAGTGACGTCATTTCTACCTCACTATTTCAGATCAGCAGGACATGCTTTATTCTCGTCCTAAAAGGCTTCTCAGAGAATATACAAATCTACATAAATAATATAGCTATAAGTACATTAGTTACATGTTCAGAGCGTTCCAGATCGTGACAGACCTGTAGTAGAAGGTTCTTTGCCCATTTGGGGTCTTGAGCAGGGGGATCTGAAGTTTCTGTGAATTTCTTTTATTGCGCGTTGAAACGTCCGAGCGTTTCAGAATGAACTGTTCAGTGCACAACCAGTCCTACATTTGAATGCCATTATAGTAAAGTTGTTGCCTGATAGGTAGCCACGACATTTCTTTGAAGATTGGCATTATGTATGTGGTCAAATCTATTTTCGCTCCACTGATTATACATGCAGCTGGCGAAATTCCGTACTTTTTGTGCTTTGTCTAAGTTGGCATACCTATTGTTTCTCCAAACGTTTGAGAAATAAGAGAGTTTGTTAAACACTAGACAATCGACAACTAAGTTTAAGGGGTCAATAGTACACTTAAAAAAATGGAATAGAAAAAGTATTTCGAAGAGAAGGAATTTATATCTCTCTCTTTGACCACTTTTTCCCAAAAAAACAACATTCTAATCAAGGAAATGAAAATGCAATTAAATAAGACCAACTTTAATTATAGTATAGAAGCATATACGTAAGCTAGAGATGTTCGGTCTATAACCGAGGTGCTACGATCGCAACATGTAAAAAACCGATGGCTAAAAATATTCGGTAACTTATTTGTATAGCAAATCTGGAAAAAATGGCACATTTTTTGTCAAAAATATTTTTCCGAATTGCATCTTTTTGGGCGTGCTTTTCCTTTTTTTCGCAAGTATGGTATATTTCTAAGTTAATCAAATCATTTTTTTATTATGTCTGACTGCTTGAAAATTATATATGGTACTAGATTGTACTCTTGTTATTGAAAAAAATCAGGTGATTAGTTTATTACTGCATTAATTAGTAAGAACCTTAGCATGGCCTATAATACAAGGCGTGGGGTGAACTGTTTGATACTGACAGATAGTGTAAACTAGGTAAACTGAGCTCATTTAATCTCCCTTTATAATACTTCATAGTATTTTTGTCATTTAAAAATTTGGCTTTTCAGCAAATATTCTGTTAGGATTTGTTTTTTTTTTTCGCTCCAGTCCAAGTGCCAAGAGCTGCCGAGAAATAGTACTTTAAACTCAAAATATAGTAAAAATAACTTTTTGATTTAGAACATGTCTGTCCCATGCAGACAGTCTAATCGAATGTTCCGATCGAGAACATTCGAAGATTTTGATGCATTTCGCACAGCTTGATCGTGTGTCTGACAAATGTAAGTGCACGAGATTGAATATTGTCATTGAGATTCACACGCCTGAACCAAAAAAAAAAAAAAAAAAAAAAAAAATCAGCTGAAAGAAAAAAAAAAATCTTTTTATTTTTGTTTCATAATGTAAAAGTTCTAACAAATAAGACAATTGAGTTTCTACTCCAGCATAGGCTTTTTTTCTCTCAATCTAATAGTCTAAAGATAAAAGATTTAGTTTTAGTTGATTTGATAATTTAGTGTGATTTGACTCAGCAGAAGTCAAAATGAGGGTATTGGGACAGTCAGACTGCAGTTTCAGACTAGATTTGCCTTGAATTATTCAAAGTGTTTTTTTTCTTTTCTATGCTCAATATTTTCAGACATGTCAGTTCTTACCTTAATACCTAATTTTACGATCATATTATTTACATTACTGTCTTCTTTATGTTTTAAAGCTTAACGTAATGAAACTAACGGCATTGCTATACAATGACATACGATTTTATTAGATCGTGTTTTTTTACTATTCAGGATTGGTATTGTCCGAATGTAAATCACTTCTCTTGGTATTCATCAATTATTCAACATGTTCTGTAGGCTGTTCAAAACGAAATCACTTCTTAAAGACCCCCAGTAAAAAATACACAAAGAAAAGGAAATAGCTAGCGTACGGAAACTAATAAAATATAAGCTCAGAATATTCGAGAACAAGATATTCCATTGAATCCACGTCAATAGGCCGTCATGTTGTGTCATAACCCCATTGTGTTGGCTGTTGGCTTTGAGGCAAATAGACAACTCTGCGGTTGAAAATTCATAAAACAACGAACCTAGATACCTTGTTATTACTTATTTTGAAAATCGAAATTAACTTAGAATTGTATTTTCTAGTTCTGATGAAAACATTAAATTTGCTTGACCCTTACTACAACCAGACCTTTTGCCCTGCTTTTCATCATTAGTTTTAAAGTATTTGCCATCATTCAAATCTCAACGGGAAATCTTGCACTAATCAGAAGACAAATGAGTACCATGGGATTTTCAAATGAAACTTATCTAATGAAATATTGAATGAATTATCAATGCTATTCGAATGTTTACAAGAAAGTTAGCAAGTCAAGGTTTACAAAATTGAAAGTATTGAAAACAAAAATTGGTCAGCGGGTTTCCTTCAAGATTTCATTAGGCATGCATATTTATAGTGAAGGTTCCATTGGCGGTCAATAGTGATAATATGCCATCAAATGCGAAACCTTTTATAATTTTCCTGCTTTCAAGCAGAAATATTGATATTCAGCGGTGTGGTTCTGTTTCGAGGATTCAGAAAGCAACATGAAAGGATCCAAGACAGGATCACTGAGCATCTTATACTTATATAGTTTTATATTCGGGACACTACTTCTAAACCAACGTTTGGCAGGTTCCAAACTTCAATTCCCACTTGAAAACATAACAGGTTATTAATATCGCAGTACAGAAATGATTACTTTTTATTAACCCAGGAAAGCAGGAATTTCAAAATCTGTCTTCTTTTGTTCATTTCATAAAGCACAATTCATACATTTTAGTTTAGTCTTATTATTTTTTCTACTTTTTTTCTGGTTTCAGCGGCATGCCGGGAGCCTCTGGGAATGGAAAATGGTGCTATAAAAGACGACCAAATCACTGTGTTTTCCGCATATAACGATGATTTTAATACCTATGGAGCCCAAAGAGCAAGGCTAAACTTGAAGACTTGGCCACAAGGACACAGAGCCGACCCTAACTCGCCAGTTACGTGGGTAAAAATTGAGTTAAAGGAGAATATGATTATCACTGGCATTGCGACTCAAGGCTATGGGGATTCCAAAGTTGGAGAATGGATAAAGGAATATATGCTACTATACTCGACTGGAAAAGATTATTTGTACTTTAAAGATCAGAATGGCCGCACAAAGGTAAGAAATTTTAACGCAGTAGAACGTTATTGTTTTTTTTACTTAAAAGGTATCCGATAGTATGTTTAATTTTATGTATTTTATGTATATGTGGGTTACATCGATCTTCATTTACTTCAAGAATGTACTATACAACACATATGTCAAAAACTGCACTAGTGTACTGATTTTCTGACGTTTATATATCCAAAGCTGCGATTTGTGTAAACCTGCTGATTTAAAATATTCGATAGAATGGCCAGAATAAATCGTCAATGAATAGGACAAAATTCCGAGGAAAGAATTTTCGTTCCAACATTGATATTAAGGGACTGGATTTAATGGGAGGGACTTGTTGTGAAACAGACATTTTGGAGAGACAGTTGAAAGTTCGAAACTAAAGAAAAACCTTTGAAAGTAAATTATTTTGTTAATTATTTGGTAAGCCGGAAATGAATAATATTGCTTACACGATTCTTTACAACTAAAAGCAACAAGGGGTACAGGTGCCACATTACTGCAATTTTGGCAGAATCACAATATAACTATAAAGCTCTTAATTTTGATTTACTACAGAAGTGTGGCTTTTCATTGTAACGATAACAATCGAGTTAATGTTAAATGTTCAAGATTGTCCATTACCTAAGCATTTATCACCTCTACCAACTGATTATTTGTTTCAAAATTTGTACGCTCTTTTTGATTGCATAATTTTTGGTTAATTTGTTGGTTTTTATAAAACGAGTTTAAGCTAAAATCTCGGCGTAGATTTCCTTTCTGCGTGTCAACAAATGGGTAGCCTGAGGTGGCATTTCCAACCAATGAATACTTGAATACAATCTGTGATTGTGGCTAAGACATATAGTGAACTTTGAAGCTATCCCTTTAGTGTGATAGTGTAGTAGAAAATGGAGGTTTTGCCCTAGCCAAAACACTCACAGGCTTCGCAGTGGGAAATCAGTGACGTATATCAGATTAATTGAACTTGAAAAAGTGAATATTTTTCTCATGTCTGAGCTGGTACTAACGTTCGGTGCTCATATTTTCGAATCAACTTTTTTTTTTAATTCGGAAGTACCACTGCTTTTGCCTCGTGAATAAATGTTTTCTGAAAAGCTTACTAACAAACGCCTGCAGGTTGGGCACTTTAATTATTGATAACTGGGGAAAATAAGATTGGTTTTAAGGGAATGACTTCAAGCCAACACTTATTAGCTTTTATCAGACACTAGATCTTCTTTTTGACGAAATGAGTATCCAGATAATCTTATAATTTACTTGATATCATTGCATTTTTCATTATGAGAACCATGTTGTATAACGACCACCGACAAATGAAATGATATTATGAGACAACACTAGAATGTTCGATGCAGTCCAAAACTCTGTTGGGTCATGCTATGTCCTTGGCATTGGAATGAAGAATTATCGATTTGAATACGTCGTGCAATCAGATATCAGCAAGAGAGAAAAGCGAAAAGTTAACACAATGCAGTCAGTAGGCTCAGTTGTCCACTGTTGTGATCAATAGCTATGCTGAGTCAAAGACCCCAATTCTTGGCACTATAACCGCTCGACATGTTTGACTTTTTATTTTCACATTTTCGCTTTAGAGGTTTAATTTGAAATAAAATGAAATAGTAGGCAAAATATATACAACAAAATTTAGAAATATTAAAATATCCACCACAAATGAACTGCTAACGTTGGAAATGAAATTCAATTATAGAGAATAACGAGAAATAAATTGCTCCGTCAATATGAGTGTGAACATCATTATATGAATGTATGTGCCTATACTCACTAAGAAGCAGGGAAAGTTCCACTTTGATACAACATGTGTTTATAGTTTTCGAGAACAGAAAGTAGGCAGTTCTGATTATTTTGTTTCAGTTTAATTCAGTATATATACTGTCAGATTTAAAAAATGACTTCGGAAAAAATTCTTCATAGTCTTTAAAGAAGAGAAGCACTCGTTATCGACCTTAACTGACGATCGTTACCAATCATAACGTTAACTAGGCCTTAATGCCGCCAATGAACAAAACACTACTCCTTTCAAGACAAAATTACAATTGATTTACAACTTGATTATTACTGGCGTATATAAAGAAGTTTATGTAATCGACGAAGATAATGACAAATAACTATGGATAATGAGTGTCTAATTTGCGGGACTTTAGTTATTAGTATCTGCAACGACAAACATGGTTTAACTGCATGTTTGCTGCCACCTCTGTTTGTGCGGTTATCAAATAACTTCTATATATCTCGAGACGGATTAAAATTCAATATATATTTTTTCAGTATATCACTACTTAACACCATTAAAAATTAACCCGAAAAATAGCTTGTTGAGATAACTCCCTTCCTGCCTTCCTGCCTTCCTGCCTTCCTGCCTTCCTGCCTTCCTGCCTTCCTGCCTTCCTGCCTTCCTGCCTTCCTGCCTTCCTGCCTTCCTGCCTTCCTGCCTTCCTGCCTTCCTGCCTTCCTGCCTTCCTGCCTTCCTGCCTTCCTGCCTTCCTGCCTTCCTGCCTTCCTGCCTTCCTGCCTTCCTGCCTTCCTGCCTTCCTGCCTTCCTGCCTTCCTGCCTTCCTGCCTTCCTGCCTTCCTGCCTTCCTGCCTTCCTGCCTTCCTGCCTTCCTGCCTTCCTGCCTTCCTGCCTTCCTGCCTTCCTGCCTTCCTGCCTTCCTGCCTTCCTGCCTTCCTGCCTTCTTTTTGTGTAATGATACAGTATATGCTTTGCTTGTCTATGTCATATTGCTTGTTTAATTATTTTTAAGATAAAAAGCTAATAAGTAATACAAGTGAATTTTTATCTGTGACATTCACGTGCTTCCTGGAGCCGATTGTACGAAGGGTGGATAGCGCTATCCAATGGATAGGTCCTATCCAGTGGATAAATTTATTGGATAACAGCATCGACTTACCCACTGGATAAGGATTTATCCATCGGATAGCGCTATCCACCCTTCGTACAACTGGGCCCTGAAGATTAATCATACTAATCGATTCCCACTTTTAAGACATTGGTAAATGTTTGCTGTTTTCCCCTATTTTAGACATTTGCAGGAAATACAAACTGGAATTCGATTAGACGTAACGAGGTGCCGATCCCAGCGATCGTAAAGAGTGTTATGCTAATGTCCTCAGATTATCACACTAATTTTGCATTAAGAATGGAGCTGTATGGATGTAAACCAGGTGATACACTTCTCTAAATATGATATTAACAGTTATTTAACGCTTTCTTTTCAGCTAACGAACAATATGTTTCATTCCGTTTAACTCTTTTTACATTTCAACAGATTATTACTTCATGGTGTCACTGATGATACTTGACACTTATTTTACTACAAATTATCTGAATTCAAATGATACCACATATGGTACCATGAAAGAGGACACAGAAGCAGAGGTAAAGCCTGAAATAAAAATGCATTACTCTAGATCCCGAGGGTACTCCCTATAATGGACTATACGGGAATGCTCCGCCCAAAAAGGGTACTTTTTTCAGGCCGCACGTATATAGCAAAGGGGTGTAAATTTGGGAGTTTTGGTAAACAAAAGGGGGGGGGGGGGGTAGATTTTCTTCAAAGGTATATGAAAGGGGTACCTTTTCAGGCAAAAAGTTATATAAGAGGGGTACTTTTTTTTGCTGAAATTTGGTATAGAAAGGAGTAAGGGGTTGAGAGTCCGGGCGGAGCATCCCCGTATGAAACGATCCGAAGTACCCCCCCCCCCCCCCCGGGCTCTAAATATCTTGCTTGCTTGAAAATTTCCGAGTACGGTCAGAGTACGCTAGCCTAGATCATCTTGATCACTACATTGGCTATTCATTTACGTGACACTGGATTTTGCTTCTCGATTTGTGTGTTAAACACTGATATTCATTTATAGCAGTTTACGGTGATATAGTTTGTCAGTTGTTATTGGGAAATTTTTTACTTTTCCTTTTTTTTCTTCTATTTTTGGTGTGTGTTATTTTTTTAATGTTTATTTGTTTTGTTTTTGTTGTTACTTTTGTTTGTTTTGTTTTTCACAAGTGGCTATACTTATCACATTCTATTAATTAGACACTTTGATTAATAGTATTTAGCAATGCAATGAAAATACTGCTCAAGGAAATATTGTCAACTTGTGCAACAAATGTACTGAAATTGATTGTTTTCAATTAGGTGAGCGACGCTTTCGTGGGTGTTCCAGGCTTCCTTGGAGCAACACTTGAAAGATTTAGGTATGTACCATTACTGCCCACTGAGTATTTATTTATTACTCTTTCTAATTAAATATATCTTGAAACTTCACGAGCCCTTTCCATAAATCACCTGTAATAAGACAATAACATATTGAGCTAAATGGGAGATATTTGCAGGTATCTGTCATATATAAAACCTCCATGTACAACTCACTTAATGGCTTTCACTTCCAAAACAAATGGTAACTGATACTGTTATACACTTGTTGGATGCCTGAAAACCAAAACACAAGAACTCTTAACTTACTGCTTTTAGAGTTGTTAAAATGACATAAACATATAAATGTTCCAAATGTCCCTTATCCATCCCCTCGATGCACTCGAGTACAACGATGCACTCCAAACCCTTATTTCCGTACTTTCTCTCAAGGGAATATTTATTTACTATTATCATTATTAATATCTTTTTTTCTTTGATTGACTGCGAGCAATTACAGTAATTGAGGTTGAAATGGGTTTCAACCTTAACTGTCCTTCTTCTCTTTCTCTCTATCTCTTTGTGATTTTTTAGTCCTGAGAAGTCCCAGTACTCTGAATTAAACCTTATGGCTGAAGTAAAGATCGTCTGTATTGAGGCTAGCGTGCATTTTCTCACAACAAAACTCCAAAGTTCAATTCAACAGACCGAAGGACTGTTCCAGTCGTCGTCTATGAAAGTTCAGTATCCATGTAAGTGATTGGCTATTTTTTTATATGTACAACCCTGCTAGCATAGGCCTGGGTTTTTTTTCTATTTTCTCTGAGTGTCGTATCTTTACTGGCTTTGGTTCGTGTTGTCGATCATTACGAAAGGAATCTGGATTCGGTTCTTTTCCATTTGAGCATGCACCACGTTGTCATCCAAAAACAAAAATGTATGTTAGGCGCACGCATAAAATCACCAAGTGTTTTCTGTCAAAAATGAGCCCGCAAACAGTGCATGCGCATTGTAATAAAACCAAGCCCTTACTTGCCGTGTAGTTTTAGACTTATCTTCGAGACATTTCTGCTTTCTTTCAGTGGACTTCTCTTGTCGGCCACCAGTGGTTAGAGTAAATCTGAGTAAAACTGAATCAGAGGCTACCATCGTTTATTTAACAGAATCTATAACTTTGAAAGGAGAAGTTGAGCTACGATGTAATACAACTTCACAGACATTATACACATGGGAATTAGCTAGCGTTAGGATAGAGAACAATCAACTCATATCACCCCTAACGTTTGGTATAGGACTGATCCAGGTCACAGAAAAAGCCCGCAATTGGGGCGTTGGATTAAAATACGTCAAGTTTACTACCTCAATGACAGGACAAGAAGGAACGGCATCGTATGATTATGGATTTATCAATGTCACATTACCACCATTGGTGGCAATTATCAAGGGACCTAATGAAGTTGTCAAGGGCACTGGCCCATTTGTACTTGATGCAAGAGATTCATTGGATCCAAGCGATCCATTTACTAAATATAAGGGAATAACCTTCATTTGGCTATGTCGGAGAAGCGGAGAAAGTTTCACCAACGTAAACATGAGCGTCCCAGTCGACGTTATATCTGAGAAGAAGAGAAATAAAGGTGGCTGCTTTGGGTATGGTCCAGGAAGGATGAAGGAAACCGGGCCTTTGCTACATGTGGAACCGGCATTTATGGCATCTAAGAACTCTTACATATTTCAAGTTATCATAACAAAGGATAACAGACAAACTAAACTCGAGCATCAGATGAGAGTGAATTCTTCTTTGTCTCTATCTTTAAGGTAATTGTGGTATATTTATAATCTATGTGACGAGACCAAGACTAACAAAACCAAGAGCAAAAAAGGAAAGAAAGATTGTAGAACAAAATTGCTTGAATGCTCAACACTAGACAGATTTTTTTACCAACAGCTCAATGCAGCCGGCCGCTCAAAGCGTTCCGGAGGATGGGTATACTATTCTCCGGCCGACGGTTAGAAACAAAGAATACTTTCTCCCAGCTGACTGCATCTGCTTAACTCAAGGAATCCAGATGTTATAATCCATATTTGAAACCAAATTCCTTTACTTAACTTTTAATTGATTATTAATTTTTTTTTTTTTTTTTCAGATGCGTGGTAAATTGCGGTCGTAAAATTAGCACCAACTTACGAACGACATTCGAAACAGTATGCAAAGGTTTGACTTGCAAAGCAATGCAAAGTCATAACTGGGTCCTTTTTACAAACATTGCATCACAGAATGAGACTATTCCAAAATGGCAGCAAGTGAATGGTCTGGAAGAACTAACTCTTACAGATTTGGATAGCCCTTCCATTGTTATCAAAGGCAGAATCGATGAGTATACAAACGCGCTGGAAAACAATGCAGAGTACAAGTAAGATAGTTTGTACGATCTCAATAAACATTACAACAAAATTGGAAGTATATTCGACCATCTTTTTTTTTTTTTTTTTTGGGGGGGGGGGGGGGGGGGTTTATATTGTAACGCCCCTAACCGTGGCCACCAAATTAATTTTTTTATAAGTTAGTCTATCAGCGAACGAGAATTTGTAAATTCTCACTTGTGGTCAAAGTCGTGTCAGCCAAGATTGTATTTATATTTGCAACAACATGCCAAGTTGAAATAATTGAACGAGTTTTGTTGTCAAAATTCGAACCTTTACCTCGGTTGTTTTGTCAGTAATAATATCCACAAACAAAAACAAATTTCCTTATTTGGAAAATGCAATATCTTGTCATGCAAAAGCATTGTATTGCTCTTGCCCTTAAACATGGATGCCGTGAGAGAAAAACTAAATATGACATGAGACTATTCCATCTCAATATGAATTTGGTTAAACCCGCAAAATGTTAATTGATTTTTTTTTAATTATCAGATTAGTTGGAGAGATTTATTTGAAAGATGGCTCTGTTGAAAGAGAACACATTACTTTCATCACGAACTCTCCTCCGACGGGAGGCTACTGCATGGCAGACATCGAGGAAGGAATCGCTGTTACAACTATATTTTCTGTTCAGTGTGATTTTTTTGAGGATGAGGATTTACCAATGCAGTATGAATTCAGGTAATCAATACTATTTTTGTATGCCTTGTTGACACTGATCCTCTTCTTTATTTTCGATTTTTCCTTCGATCATTTTTCCCCCTATAAATTTTTGCGATTATCAGCTGTAACAATAATTTACACAAAACTGTAGTGACTGAGGGAAGACGATAGCAGAATGTGTACATTGCGTTTTTGGATTTTAACACCCAGATACACCAAATAGCGGCAAAAACACTGTCAGGACGAAACATGCACTTGTCAGCGAGTGATAAGATGAGGTATAACAAAAGTATTTGTATACATCCGATGATCGACTCAAAGGACAATTATTACTTTGGTTCTCAATGTGCAAGCAATCAAAACGGCTTACAACCATTATTGTTGAAGTAAGACCCGCGAAGTTTGATGTCTCGTTTGCAAACTAGCATTTCGACGGCCGTCAATCAAAGAACTAAACTAGAAAAATTACATTTTTGAGAGAAATTATGAATAGGTTGAATTAATGATTTTAGACGATTAGAGGATAAAATCTTTATTTCAGTCCAAAATCTCCCTCAAAAAGAATGTATTTTTTTTTTCGAGTTTAGTTCTTTGATTGACGGCCGTCAAACTGATGCTAGTTTGCAAACGCGTACGTGACATAAAACTTCGGGCTCGCACTTCAACGATAATCAGTTGTAACAATTCTTTTCGATATGTCAATGGGGCTTAGTCGCTTTCTAGTAATATTTTCTTCTTCTTTAACTTATTTAGATATGTTCTCGCTTTCGTTCTAGATATCACACCAACACAGGCATGGTTGTTATTGAAAAGACTCTGAAGAATTACATAAAAACTAGGTTACCTCTCGGAGACCCGATATCGCACTATACTGTTCCTATCGAGATTCTTGTTTCTGATTCTTATGGAGCTTCAACAATGGACTTTACCTATGTATTTGTAAGTAGCAGTATGTCGCAGGATCTCCACGTCTGTTTCGACTATCTCTAGTCCGTGTAGCTTCAGTTTTGAATACTCTTAAAACAGAGCATGACGGAGAGAGAGAGGGGGGGGGGGGGTAAAGTGCGCACAGTCAGCTCCCTGGAAGACCAGCTATTAGCTGAAGGAACACTGACGTTAAATAAGACCTTTAGGGAGCATTCATTTTTTAGGAGGGGGGGGGGGGGGGGGGGGCGGAGGAATTGGAGGAATCAAATGGAAAAAAAATGCTAGCCCCCATGGTAAGGAATTGAATATTTCGATAACCCCCCCCACTTCCAAATATAAAAATTTTCTAGAACCCCCCCCCCCCCCCAGAAATGGACTAAAAAAAAACAGTATTTTTATAATGACCCCCCCCTTGGTTCAACGTTAAAAAAAAATGCGACCCCCCCCTTTTTACCTAATATTTATTTAATGACCCCCCCCCCCAATTCCTCCGCCCCCCCCCCCCCCCCCCCCCAAATTCCTCCGCCCCCCCCCCCCCCCCCCCCTCCTAAAAAATGAATGCTCCCTTACCTTAGTTTACCTTAGTATCATCAACTAAAATGACATGTTAGAAATTGGTCAACTGATCATAAGTGCGATTTTTTTCACAAGGTTAAACCAATGGTTGCGAAAGATGTTTCAAGTACACTCAAGTCGATGACAAGCGGTGCAGACAGTGCCATGGGTAATCTCCTAAAATCGGGAGATGTGAGCAAGGCTACCCAAATGGCATATGCAGTCCTTTCACTGGTTGATAAAAGCGAGGGAAACATAGAAGCTAAAGACAGAAAATCGGTAAGTTTTAAGGCCATGCCTGTAATTATTGAATAACGATTTATTCCACACATGCGCAGAAACAACGAAACCAAGTTCAAAACTGACCAATTCTGATACTAAATCGACAACCGTATCAACGTAATCAGATAATTCTAAAGATGTCAAAGACGTGCATGAATAACAAATCAAAACGATTGCAACACAAACTTATGCAACAAATATATATGTAATAAAATAGCTGATCTTACCTGCTTCAGTTACCGGAACAGTATTAATTACGCGATTAAATGGAATAATATTTTCAATTTCGTTTAAAACCACGTAAAAATAATATAGCGAAACCACCGGCAGAAAGAAGCTTAACTTCCGTGTTTTTGTTACTTTATCCTGTCGCAATCTTCGTTGTATCGTGCGTTATAAGTGGTCAGCTCCAAAATATCCATTCTTTCTTTTACTCACTTCACAATCGTAGATAGATAATAATCGTGCTGGGCTATTAAAAATGCAATCTGAAACAGCCTCGAGGGAAAAGAAAAAGGAAAGGCTCTCAGTGGCCGGTGGACAGCAAGCACTGAAAACATGGCGTCCGACGCTCCAAACGACGTTGTGTTATCGATGTTTTCATTTCGGAAACGAGTACTGGACTAGGGAGATTTTGGTCAAAGGCGTCGGGGATCGTTATGAAGAACGCTTTTTCTTCTCTTCATACCATTTGTATTATGGTATAATCAACATGTAGGCCAATATTTACGCTAAACCATTAAGCCGAATCCAACTGCGATTTTTCGAATATGAAATTTCGTGATCACTTAGCATTACGAAGCTTCTGTAGTTAACATCGCTTAAAGTTGAAAAGTTCATTTTACACAGCCGAGACATCCAGACGTATCCAGAAATTGGAAATTACACAGCGCAGCCGTCTGCCTTAAAGGAAATTGTTTGTCACTCCGCATGTATCACTCTAAAAACAATAGCTCTAATCAGTAATTCTATGTACTAACATTTGTCAATATGCTTTATAAGCAGCTCCCCCTCCTCCCCCTCTCTCTATCTCCGCCTTCTGTTTCCTTCTTTGTTTGTGTTGCAGTTGATGTTGTTGTTTTTTCTCCTTGCTCTTGTTGTTCTATCCTTATTTCTATATTTTCCCACTATTTATTCTCTCCAACCTTTTTTACCTTTTCTTTGGTAACCACAGCAAGCTGGTTCTTTACTTTTCAATAACCTTATGTTTTCACTTATATACATGTATACTAATGTCTAAACCATAACATATTTGTTTTACTGGAGTATTAACCTTTCAGTCGAGATGACAAGTCCGTCGACACGAATCCGAAAAAAAAAACAATTCACAATGAAAACCTTAACAATTATTTCTGTAGGTTGATATCGTTCGTACTCAATTACGCTCAAAGTTAAAGGTAACCAAGAGTAGTGTTAAAAAAGTAAGTACAGCGCTCGGAAAAGCGTCCATTTCAGAGGTCCAGTCATGGTATCATCAACACCATATCATGTATACATGCTAAAAGACATAAGAATACATCCAAGAATCAAAGTCAACCTCCGATCACTTCATCGAAGCTTTTCACTTCATTTCGACATAATTCCGTTATATATCGTGCACTAATGAAAAAGATAAAGAGCGCATTGCACCGGAAATCAATCTCGATCACCTTATTATTTGTGGTTTTCTTCACTCAGTTTCATCGACTTCCAGCATTCGCTATCTTTTCTACTTTCGTCTTCAATTTCACTAAACTCCTTGCTTTGGCATAAAGTCTCACCAAATCATAGCAGGGGTTCATGCACCACTAAAAATGCGACATGCTTAAAATGATTCTAAACCTCCTCCTCCAATCTTCTTTTCTGCTGTGCTAACGTCTGAAGCTGCAGAGTCTTTGCTCTAAATTTAAAACGCATTCTAAACACTGATAAGCTTATTTACATTAAACTGTTTAAAACGTCCAGCTTAGCCTAACCGGCGTAGTCAGCCCAGACTCCGCATGCTAAGCTTTGTCACATAATGTAAATTGAGCTTTGGACCCTTACAAAAACGAAGCTTTTCACATAAATTAAATATTATATTCCAGTAGTAAAGTTAAAAAGAATGGGCTCTACTTAAAACATGCTTTCTGTTTAAATTAAAAATATGTATAATAAAATAAAAACGCTTATAATCTACATATAAACACCAATAACACCAACACCAACACCAACACCAACACCAACACCAACACCAACACCAACACCAACACCAACACCAACACCAACACCAACACCAACACCAACACCAACACCAACACCAACACCAACACCAACACCAACACCAACACCAACACCAACACCAACACCAACACCAACACCAACACCAACACCAACACCAACACCAACACCAACACCAACACCAACACCAACACCAACACCAACACCAACACCAACACCAACACCAACACCAACACCAACACCAACACCAACACCAACACCAACACCAACACCAACACCAACACCAACACCAACACCAACACCAACACCAACACCAACACCAACACCAACACCAACACCAACACCAACACCAACACCAACACCAACACCAACACCAACACCAACACCAACACCAACACCAACACCAACACCAACACCAACACCAACACCAACACCAACACCAACACCAACACCAACACCAACACCAACACCAACACCAACACCAACACCAACACCAACACCAACACCAACACCAACACCAACACCAACACCAACACCAACACCAACACCAACACCAACACCAACACCAACACCAACACCAACACCAACACCAACACCAACACCAACACCAACACCAACACCAACACCAACACCAACACCAACACCAACACCAACACCAACACCAACACCAACACCAACACCAACACCAACACCAACACCAACACCAACACCAACACCTTTTAAGACACTAAACACACTATTCACTAAACAAGACATCAGACATCAGAGGGTCCTGAATGGGGGGGTGTCATAATCCCATATCCAAGCCCATAACATTGCAAAATCCCAGTCTCAGCCATGCAAAATCTCTTTCCGAGTTAATTATAGAGTTAGGGTTAGAGATTTCGCAAAATCTCAAATTCAGTAATTGCTAATTTCCAGTCCCCAGCCCAACAAAAGACGTACCCCAGTTCCTAATTAACCCCTTCAGGACCCTCTTGATATCTTCCATCTTCCTTACTAGTGCCTCCTCAGCTTTTAAGACGAATATTTCATTTTCCATGAAAGCTGAGAAGGAACCAGGATAGGTTTCCCCCACTATTAAGTATAAAAGACTATAAATTTGTCCTCTTTCATTATGACGTTACGTGAAAACAATATTTTATTTTAACTCCAAGAATCTTGGTCGTAGGAGGGGAGGGGGCAGGAACAATACAAGGACAAAACTGGGAGAACACCGATTTATAAAATGTTAAAATTTGTATCAATTTAGCTGCAGAGTAAAATCCTTCCAAATTCCTATATATTCGCCATTATTTCCCCCTTATAATCAAACTGTGACGTCAGAGTGAAATAGGTCAATTAAATTGACAAGTTTGTGAACGAAATCTAATATATTTTTGAAATTTTGATTTATGATTTTTTAATGTCGTAATAATCAAGAATAATCCTGAACCAAACAGTTGGTGGTCAATGGGGTGGGGCTAAAGGCGGGAACGAGTAAATTCAAGCAAAAAAAGGATTAAAAAAAGAGTCATAGAGTGGAGAAGATGAATCAAATTTTGCAATAGGTTAGGGGCAGTGGAGAAAGATAAAAGGTTGAATGACTGTCTAATGTTGAAACGACAGCACTCCCTTTTGTGGGTGATAACCGTCCCATGCCGGCCAATTCGGGATGATATACCAATGATTCGGTGTTTCTCTCAGATTTTCTGAAAAGGCCCGCATAAGATATTTAACTAATCTAATCCAGCTTTCTATTGATTGTTTAGCTAAAAGATGGTATAATCGATCAAATCTCCAAGGTGAAAGTGAAAAATTTGGAGCAGGTTACTCAAGTGGCTGCAGTAGTTGCATTAGCAACTGGTCAGAAAGAGGAAATTTCACAAAAATCACAAGTTAGTAACATACCATACCTTTATCATTTCATATACCATATTATTTTGAATAGCTTTCCCTTTATCCGAAAAAAGAGCTCTTGTTTTAGTTAAACAGAATAGGCGGATAAGAAGCATGTTTACGAAGCCCTGACGGGTGACATGAGGCTTCTCTGATAAGGTTTTTGCCTTTTCAGTCCATCCGCGTTCCAATTTTTCAGCAAGCAAAAATTACTCCCTTGAAACAAACATTAAATAAATTGAAATACTTACGAATAACACTCTGTTACCATCATATACAGGAAAACGCTGTAACCCTGCTGGAAGATACTGCTATGTTTATGGCCAAGCAGACAAGTAACGATCCAGAACTCTTGCAGAATGTCGGTGCAAGCCTTCTTCATGGTATTGGCAACATCATGAGCGCAGCATCGAATGAAGCCAAGGAAACAGAGAGTGAAGGGGAAAAAAGAAGGAATAGAAAGAAACCTGACAAAGAGAAGGAAATAAAAAAGAAAAAGGTAAAGTAAAAGACAAAGTTTCTTAATTGATGCACAAAATGGCATGCATGAAATTTATTTTTTTTCAAAAACATAGCACCTTTCTTTAATACAGGATAAATTAACTGCAAATTTCATTTTTTCTTTTTCTTTTTTCTTTTCACTTGACACAACTTTTCAACAGGGAAAGGAAATGTCGGAGAAAACGTTAAAGCTAATGGACGTAGTTGGTGGCAGTCTTCTATCAACAAAAACGGTGGGCGAAAAGCCAAGTGTTTTCAAGACCAAAAACATGGCATTGCTATTGGACCGACAAATGGCTTCCAAAATGGGCGACAAAAAATTGGGTGAAGGTGATAGCGAAGTTGCATTGCCTTCTGCTGCAACATTATTTGGAAACAGCTCAAATACTATGGCTGCTATCGATTCTCAGGTACACTAATGCAACTGGATAATGGACTACTTCGACTATGCGGCGGCCATCTGGAATCTGAATTACTGAAAATAACTTTTTACGAGATACCGGGGGTATAGGTAGGGTTTGATGAAGAAAAAAAGAAATTCTTCGTTTCTCTGGCCCTATCATGCTGGTTAAGTGACAAACATTTCATTTTTCTACGTAGTATCAGTCATTATTTTCACATCTTGAATCGCAATGCATTACGGGGCGTACAGGGAGCAAAAGAAAACAAAAATATCGGATAAAATAGAAGATTTCGTTTATTTGTCTTTCTTTCATGCCCATCTTTTTAATTTATCTCTTGTCAAGTTGCCTAGGCGTGAAAAGTTAATTTAAATCGATGCCATAAGTGTAACAAAGATTTGTATATTTGCCCCCTACCAAAATGGTCGCCGCATCGTCGAAGTAGTCCATCAATTAGTTGTAAGAGGTTTTATAGCCGTCCAGTAATTAATCTTGTTTTAGATACAAAATTGATCTTCAGTAAATGGTTCACTAATTATTATTTTTTTGGATATTTTTTTCATCACCCAGATGATGGCATTTGATGAAAATCCATTTACTTGGGATTCGAGTTCACAAAATATCAAGTCATCCGTTTTAGAGTTTAAATTAAAGACCAGTGATGGAAAAGTACTCGATATCAAAGGACTCTCAAATCCTGTTGAATTATTCATACCACAGACACTTGAAAAGCCAAAAAATGTAAATGATACGTCAAACGGCTATTTTGTTAAGCCAAGTAAAGATAACAAAAATATCCGAAGTCACCAAATAACAATACCATCAGATGATGTTGCAGTTTCCCTTACCATTAAGCCTCAAGAAGGAGTCAGCCTAGTAGTATACGTAAGACACTTATCAAAGCCTACGCCTGATTCTTACGACTTTAAGAAGGTCATGCCAGATTACACAAGCTGTGGGGATTTTGACGTTGAAAAGGGGTATCATAACTGCTCTGATGATCCTTACACTATAACAATATCTAGTGCAATTACTGGTGAAATAGGCATCCATTATGTTGGTGTTCAGTACACTCCTGTGCAAAGTATGCCCACAGTGAATCCTTCAGATGAAGAAGTGATAAGTGCTCGAGTACGGAGAGATTGTTACAGTCATAACGGACGGATGAAGAGAGGGTGTGTTGGCGTAAAAGACCCTCCTACTACACCAGCGCCTACTCCATTCATAATAGTCCCATTATATAATGCTAGCACAGATGTTAATTACACAATGTCTGTAAGTGTATCATCGTGCCTTTATTGGTCTGAAAAGAAATCAAAATGGACAAGCGAGGGATGTAAGGTATCTATTTTAAATTTATGCCACTTTACCACTCTGGGGTGGAAGGAAAGCCTAGGACCCAATTACAAGGCAACCGATAGATCGAATTAGAATTTGAAAGGTGATTTTTGCGGAGGGAGGAAAACCGGAAACCCAGAGAAAAACCCTCGAAGCACAGGAGAGAACCAACAAACAACTCTACTCACATACGACACCGAGCCCAGCGAGGCTCGAACCCTGGTCGCATTGGTGAGAGGCGAGCGCTCTCACCGCTACGCCACCTGTTGTTTCCCTATTTTGTTGTTATAACATGATTAACAAATCATTCTGTTCTATTACTCAATTGGCCATATTAACAAATCCGCAGGTTGGTCCAAAAACTGTTGCTGGGAAGCTTCACTGCTTATGTACACATCTGTCTGCATTTGGCGGGGATTTCTTTGTCGCACCTAATCCTATTGACTTCGACAAAGTATTTGCAGAATTTGGAAGACTTGGAGAAACAGGAAACTTTGTTGTATTAGCGACTGTTTGTGGACTGTTTGGGTTGTACTTTATTGGACTAGTCTTTGCAAGAAAAGCTGATAAAAGAGACGAGACTAAGGTAAATACGCTAATAAGTTTTAAGAACGAGTGTTTACTCGGGGTTCAAAAATATCTAGAAAGTAACCAAGAAAGTAAATTTAGGCCAAGCGTCTTTTTGTTTTACGTAAGTGTTCTTAACCTGGGGGTCACTATCACTATGACTATAACTATCACTGTCAAGTAAAACAGAATAATATAACAAAAGAATGGGCACAAATGGAAAGTCATTAGCGCTAAGTTTATTCAACGTGACGGCTTTGAAAATCATTGCACGAGCAACTGTGTATATATATTGTTTTAGTTTTGGTCAAATTTCATCAAACGAACTGTTTTTTAACAGGTTGTTGCTAATGTGTATCTGGGGGAAGAAGACATCCAAGAGGGACATATTTACCAGATATCTGTACAGACAGGCATGTGGAGAGGATACGGAACAACAGCGAACGTTGGTATAACGATATACGGCGAAGAGGGAAAGTCAGATGACATTTTGCTTACGGACAAAAGCCTTAACAAAAACTTTTTTTCACGAGGTAGTGTTAACAACTTCACTGTTGCTTTGCCAGTGTCTGTTGGCGAGTTGCTCAAAATTAAACTGTGGCACGATAATTCTGGCCCAAGTCCTGCATGGTTCTTCCATCAAGTTCTTATAATCGATGTACAGACAGGGGACCAGTGGCACTTCCTGGGAAACAGATGGCTTGCTGTTGAGAAAGGAGATGGTCAAATCGAGGTAGAAATCCTTAAAGCAGATAAGAAGCAACTTTCAGGGTTCAAAAATCTATTTTACTCTCGTACAGCCCGTAGCTTAGGAGAGGGACACCTTTGGCTATCCATTTTTACAAGACCGCCTCACAACACATTTACAAGATGCCAAAGGCTTTCCTGCTGCCTCTCTATTCTTTTCGCTGCTATGGTCACCAATGCCATGTTTTATCAGTTCGGAACAGAACCAAAGGACACATTTAGTGTCGGACCACTAAAAATGAGCTGGACACAGATCAAGATCGGAATACAAAGCAGTATTGTGGCTATTCCTGTCAACATCCTGATTGTGACAATTTTTAGAAATATCAAACAAAATATTCCTGTTGATGACAGTCAAAGAGAAGATGGAAACTCCAATGACAAAAAGAAAAAGACTCCAGGGTGCTTGCCCCATTTCTTCATATACATTGGATGGACTTTGTGCATCTTAACATCCTTAACTGCAGCTGCATTCACCGTGTTTTATAGCTTGATGTGGGGTGCAAATACATCCAATCAGTGGCTGACGTCTATTATGGTTTCCTTTTTCCAAGACGTTATCATAACTCAGCCAATAAAAGTCATTGCAATCGCATCCCTCCTGTCCTTGGTCTTGAAGAAACCACCCGAAAATGATGTTGTCCTTGGCGAATCTCTGAAAAACGAAAAAGACGAAGGCAAGCTCAAAGGCTGCGTTGCACCAAGAGGAGAAGAGCTCGAGAAACAAAGAGAACATCAAAAGAAGGTTATCGAAATGTTTAGAACTTTGGTGGAGATAATATTCTTCATGATTTTCATGATTCTCGTAACTGTGGTGTGCTACGGAAATCGAAGCGTTTCGAGGTATCACATGACTGAAGGAATGGAAAAGTTATGCATTGGTTTTAAAAAGGTATGATTAATTTTTTAATATAATTTTCAGTTTTCACTGCCAGTATAGTCAATACTTGACTATACTGATGGCAAAAATTGGCTTACTGACGTGGGTTTGATTTTTGGTTAAAACATCATTTGTTTCTTGAGCTATGTGAAGCATTTCACGTGCACTGTCATTTTCATAATTATGCGACCAACACAGCCCAATACCTCTTGGTTTAAATTTACTAGCTCAGAAAAGAAACTTGATTGATGGATGCCAGTCGACTCGACCATTTGCAGCTATAGAGGTTTTAGTCGCGTAATTATTATGGAAATGGGTGTACATGTAAAGCGTACGAGAAAAATTTACTATAACAGTTGGCACATAACAAAAGCGAATATTCCCGCACAATTAAAAGACACAATTACGTATAGCACCTAAACTACTCTGATGAATTAATAAATTGCGATTTATTTTTTTACAGGCAGTGACAACGGATAAATTTTGGAATTGGACCAAAAGTAAACTGCTTCCTGCTTTATATGACACTGATTGGTACAATGGCGAACCTTTTTCCGCTGAAGAGGGGTTTGTTAGTAATCGAGAGTTCTTTATAGTAGGAATGCCCCGCCTCAGACAGCTAAGGATGCGCCCAGGTTAGTATAAATTTTAACTGTTTTCTTGTCATATCGTGTTAACTGGCATGAAAAAGGTGGGTCTAGGGTGATAAATGGAACAACAAGCCACCCCCTCTCTTACTAATGCACGTTAAAAAATAATATTTTTCTTGCAACCGCTTACCTGCATCATGGTTTGTGCAATAAATACAAACTTTAAGGAATTAATGAATAAATGATACTTTTGTGACAGCTAGCTATCATTTAAGATTCCCTAGAACCTTCATGCTCATAAAACATATCAAAAAAATTAGATAATAACCGATAGCGAGGAGATCAGTTTCTTTATATATCAAAATATTTTCAAAAGAAAGAGAAATAGTATTCACAGTCTACTAATTTATCAAATACCGTTTCCCCAGGTGACATAAACATTTCTCACGGAACATGCAAAAATTATTTATTTTAATTTTCTATACATTTATCATATATCCTTTTTTGCATTGTTACTATATGTATATCAAAATATATCATATTAACTTTTATTGATTTGTATTGCAGAAATTCCTTGTTCTATCGAGGAAAATGAGCCAAAACTTTCACATCAGTTCAAAAGGTGTATTCCAAAATACTCGCACGAGAATGAAGATAAAACAGAATTCAATATGCCTGAATGGAAACCAGTTCATAACACTAATAATTCGATGAGCCTATTTGAGTTATGGAACCTTTGTCCAAAACCTTGGAGGTATCGAACCGCAAGATCGTTGAATTCTCTACCTTTCCGAGGAGCTGAGTTTTCCTATGATGGGGGAGGCTTTGTTGCTGACTTAGGTTACAATACATGGCAGGCCATAGACGTCATAAACAACTTAGAATCCCACAAGTGGATAGATGATAAAACTGCCGCTGTAATAGTTGAGGTGACTGTCTTTGATCCTGCGACATCGCTTTTCAGCCACGTTAAATATCTCTACGAAAAATTTACAACTGGTGGAACAAATGTACGAACAACAGTTAAAACGCTGGTACTGTATTCGTCATCAGATCAAGGCTTTCAGTCTTTCTATCAAGTTTGCCAGCTGATGCTCATGCTTATGATTCTTTTCTTCTTCTTCGTTGAAATCGGGAAGGTATACCGTCAAGGACGTGTGTATTTAAGGAAATTCTGGAACTGGATGGAACTAGTGCAGATTATCAGTGCTGTTGCGGCTATTGTGATGTTCTTTTTTAAGGAGAAATACACTAGTGATTTCGTTCACAAAGTGCAGAATAACCCTTACGAGACCTCGAGCATCGATTACATTGTTTTGTGGTCTGATTTAGAGATCTATTTGCTTTCTCTGGTTATTTTTGTGGTGACGATCAAATTCCTTCGTCTTATCAGGTTTAACCGCAGCATATGCCAAATGACTGGAACTTTGATAAGATCTGCTAAAAACATATGGTCGTTTTTCCTTATTTTTGTCGCCATTCTTCTGGGATACACTCAACTGGGATTCCTTGTTTTTGGAGCCACAGTTACCGCCTACTCTTCATTTTTCCAGTCCTTACGCTCCGTTATGCAAATGCTCCTAGGAGGAAATATGCATTTTTATGAGTTGCAGTCTACCAATGGCATTATCGGCCCGATATTTACCTTTGTGTTTATGCTGTCCATGACCATGATACTGTTGAACATGTTCCTCGCGATCCTTAACGAGTCGTATGAAGAAACAAAAGAGGAAGAAGAAAGTTCAGAAGATTTTGCAGATGCTGATCTCTGTGATTTCATGGTTTGTTACTTCAAAAACAAGTATACGATTTTCCGTGAAGAATACACGAATGTGAAAAACAAATTTGTATCGATTGCAGAACGCTTCATAAGACAAAGAAAAAATCGAAAAGAAGAAGATTATTCCAGGCTGCAATCCGAAGAAATAAGAGAAACGAATCTTTGCGAAAACTATTCCGACGAAAAGAAGGGAAGTCGGTTTTACCTTGCCTCTATCGAGTCGTTCCGCGACCTTTTGAGTGATGAAAGTTTAGATGACATAAAGAGTAGCATGAGTGATCTCAAACAATCTCTCATCTCGCTTCATTCTTTGGAAGGTAATAACTTACTCTCCCTTCCAAAAGAGTATGAATCTCAGGTTTACTCATCACCAAAATGGGACAGCCCAAAAATCGAAGTCAATCTAGTTACCAGCTCACGACAAACATCGATATTTGATCCGCCGCCGTCTTACGCGAGATCGATATTTGATCGGCCGTTAGAACCTGCTACGTCAACATTCGATAGGCCGCACTATCATTACTTGAGTGGCCGATATTCACCTTGTTCATCTTCTAGAGCAATAAACAATCAAGGAATAAGACGGTCAAGATATTTTTTAACGGATGAAGACGAAGATGGATCTTCTGCAAATGAAAATTCAAGGCTCCTAAGGTGTAAATCTCCGACTGTTGCTACAGCAACAACTTCAGTAGCTGAATCAGACGAAAGTGAATAAACAATTCTGCATGACCGACTTCACAATAAGCTGTATGCTGATCATGAATCACTTTGCTTTATTTTCTCTCCTTTCTCACTCTTTTGTCTTTAAGGGATTTTGTTTTGCCGAAACGCTCAAATTTTTATTAAAGACGATTGTGTGATAGAATTAAGAGAAAATATAAAGGAAAGAACTACGAACACGCATCGAACTTTGAATCTGAAGATTGCGTCAGTATGACACCAAAATGTAGTTTATTTTACTTTCCCTTATATTTTCCATTGAATAATTTTCGCAAGTGCACTTAACCCCTGATACAATACTTTCAGTATTGATTCTAAATTAAGTGAATAGTTAAATGGTGAAATATTTCTTCATTTGAGTGTAGTGTCTTTAAGTCATAAGGGTTTATACTTCTAATATATTTATGACTGTGAAGTCATCGCAGGCTTTTGAGCATATTTGTTTTATTTGTGATACTAAACACTGGCCATTATAATACACCTTATAGTACGCACGACAAAATTACTCGATTCTGATTGGTCTAGAGGAGTACAATTAGAGCGTTAATTGGTACTCCGCGGGAGTACCAATTAGGTCGCTATGGAAACACGACCAAAAGCGGCAAATTTCCCCAGTGAAATGAGTGAAATTCCCAAAAAAATAAGTGTTTTATAGATTAAAATGGAAAAATTTCAGAAAACTGTTCAATACACACATAGGAAGGCCTCAAATTATGATAACTAGACAAATTCAAGACCTAATAAATCATGTTTTGTAGTAGAAAGTCGTTTTTTCTTTCTAGTTTTCGCCAAACAATTTGAGTTGGAGTTTTGAATGTTCTCGTTTTACTACCTGTTGTCTTCTGTGGTTTTCTCGAAAAATAAATTCAACACCACAACTACAATAATTGTACAATATGTAGAAAACAGCTAACAATAGTTTTAAAGCAAATTTCTTTCCGTTTAGCGAAAAAAATACAGCGAGTAAAGGCTCGTTTTTTGTTTTGAAAATAGTTAAGATCAAATCTTACCGGCAAACTGTCGAGTAGTTGTAGAGAGACGAATTCAGCTAGTTATCACAAGTTAATTGATCCTAAGTTGTCAATCCAGTCTTGAAATAATAAAATCTTCAGATAATTCACCATTCAAAGAAAATAGCAGCGAAATTCTTCAAGCTACAGGAGGGAATAATATCCAAAGCACATGGTCTGATCACTGGCGACTCGTTCACGGCAAGCTGTACTTCAAAACTTTTAACTTGAACGACATATTTGTCGCTTTTATCCCTTTTGATGTTGTCCAGCTAACTTGTTTTCAAAGAAAGTATTTTTGAAATTGTGTTTTTGCACTTATTAGCAAATGCTAAGAGGAAAAAAACTTAAATTAGCGAACTGTAAACTCTCAACTTTCGCTTAGTTTTCACACAGTACGTTTTCAAAGAAAAGTCGCTTCTTGATTCGCTGTTTAGCTGTCAATACTGTCATTCAATAGTTGTAAACATGCATTAAAATGGCTTTTTACTTGAGATGTAAAATTATTTTCTAGTATTTTGTAGTTCAAATCATACATAAAATACTAATCTAAAAAGGTTTTACAGCAACGTTAACACTTTCTATGCTGTTCTTGACTTAGCGTTCTTGGAGAAGGGTCGGTTATAGCAAAGGCAATGAAGATGAATGAATGCCTTCGCTTCGCATGTTTTATAAAATTTTGTCGAGCGAACTATAAATAAAAAATCGCACGACCTTCTCGTACAATTTGGAATTAATAGGCGCTCGTAATGTTTTGAAAGTTCTTTAATTGCACTCGCCTAAAGGCTCGTGCAATTACAAGAACTTTCAAAACATTACTCGTACCTATTAATTTCCAAATTGTACTCGAGGTCGTGCGATTTCCTATACAAATTTTGTGGAAAAAAATTAACGACGAGGCTTAACGACGCAACGATACTTAAACGAAGAAATATTTTACCATTTAATTATTAATTCATGTAGAATCAATACTTAGAGAACTGCATCAGGTGTGAGGCTCACTGTAGAAAAATATTGTCTTTAAATTTGTAGTTATAGTGTTGTTGACTTAAACCAAACAACTATTTTCCTGGTATTTTGTCTTTAATCTCCAAAGACATTGAAATCTAAAACACCAGAAATGAAAAGTTTTTAAGGTCAGAGAAACCTGAAAACTGACATCAGATTGTTGTTGTATTGCTACTTATTTAATAACGCAACTTACGGTGCAGAATTGTTTAACTTAGAATTATTGCTTTACTTTCTATATTTTTGTACGTTTTTCATAGTCAAAAGATGGAGTTTACATTGAAACTTAACAAAACCACTATTATATAAGAAGCTTAAATACTTAGCATGTTAAATTCATTACAATGCTCATAAGAGTAATTTTAATAAGAAAGCTGCTAGTACTATTAATAGTAATACTTTCTTAGTAACAAATAGTAATACCCCAGAGAGCCCTCGTTAGATCAAATTACTTAATGTAGTAAGTTTCATCTCACAAAATTGGCCGGCTTCTTCTACCAATAGACCCCTTGCACTAGATTCTGACCTGGGGTCATAACAAT
Organism: Anthopleura sola; assembly: GCA_023349425.1. NCBI lineage: Eukaryota > Metazoa > Cnidaria > Anthozoa > Actiniaria > Actiniidae > Anthopleura > Anthopleura sola. The sequence continues at coordinate 9,293,288 of JALHLI010000004.1, forward strand.
AATTCCAGATTGGGAATTTTAGCAATGAGTCTATATCGTGCGAAGTAGCTGGGTATTGAAGAATCTTAAGTACCAGCGAAAGGAGAAACGCTGACAAGTAAAAGTTTGGTCACCATATTCCGCTTTGGTGCATCTTTGTTTGAGCTCAATAACAGGGTGCTATCGCTAAATTTCATGACTGCATGCACCCATAATCTTTGGCTCATCTTAATAGGTAGGAAATGTGTCCATTTTTATAGGATATATTGGCTCGAACCAAATCAATAGTTACTCTGCGCAAAAGTTTTGGACAGCCCACTATCTTATATTTTAGGATGGTGTTGTTTGAATGTTTTATCGGTGTATATGGTCGTTTTAACTCACGCAGAAATATTTTAAACATATATTTATGGGATTTGTAGACCTGTGAGTACCAAATTATACTCCGGTTAGAAGACTAAAGAATTTGATATAGACACAAACTGACATTAGCAAGTTCAGACGAAGACGGGATAATTTGTACATCAGATTCTCGAAATTAAGGTCCAGTGAATCTGGAACAAAAATAATCAAATGTTTGTCTGTCAAACTCGTTCTTAAATTCTCAATTCAACCATAATGAAAGCAAGGATCAGCCAATCCTTTTTTAAATTGAATAGCATAGCATTATGGGGCCTCCAGGAAGCAAAAAAACCACATCAAAGATGTCGGGTAATATAGATGGTTTTCTATATTTGTCTTGTGATGAACCATTAATGTTCACAATACTCCAGTTTCACATTCGGTGGAAACCGCTGTATTTGAAGAACACAGACTCATTTGCACAGGCTTAGCCTCGTTTATAAGTCATCTATTCAAATACACCATTAAAAGTCCGTGGGATTGGTATTATTCAACTTGCACATTCTTTACATTACAGTTGGCTGTTGCTAATGATTTGCAAAAGTCAACCGTAATGTAAAGAATGTGTAAGTTGAACAATACCAATGTTTTTAAATCCCACGGACTTTTAATAACGTCGTTGAATAGCTGACTTATAAACGAGGCTAAGCCTGTGCAAATGAGTGGTCTTCAAAAACAGCGGTTTCCATCGAATGTGAAACTGGTGTATTACTTTAACAACGTTTTGCATATTTGCTTTCTACCAAGTTGGCCACCGTATCGTCGAAGTAGTCCATCCGGCCCAATGTGGCCAAACTACTAAGACGATCATATTCTTGTCTTTATCAAAAAAAAAGTGATATCTATTCTAGTGATAGTTATAGCTATATTTAGATATCTTTGCATGTATATCTATAAGATACTTATTATTAATTATTAATTATTGACAAAATACGTGGTCGCAGTCAATCATGCATTTGGGGTTTTTAGCAGCACTTCTCAGTAATGTGCTTTAGAATGTTTTGGATCAAAAAGCTCAAATTTAAAGTTTTTAAAGCTTTCAATTATACATATCTATACACCACGTCTTCTGTAAACACATCTATACATCATAATATATCATAAAGCGTAAGTTATTAAGAGACTTGTATTTGTTTGTAGAGTTTTGTAGTATATAATATATCATTAGATTCACACTATTTTAACTGTACTACTAACTATATAACTACTGGGAAAGTTATATCACATTCATGCAAATAATCTCTTTTGAAAAGTGAATATATATATATGGGACTCCAATAAAAAAATATCTGGTATATTATTATATAAATGAAAACCACGTCTGTTTTCTTCGTTCTCTATTATTTCCAGTAGGCTACAGTAAGATCCCGCATAAAAGAACCACTATTTTTCCAGATCAGGCTGCAATGGTCGAAGCGAGGCCAACGTGCATGAGGTTACAATTATGATAGAGAAATGTGAATAATTGTCCAAGGTGTTAAAAAAAATTCTTTATCATTGCAAGCTCACCGTTGGCCTCGTTTTGATGCAAAGGATCGATGCCTTTCAAGATGGCGGAGGGAACTATGAAGGGGAACAGTGGCGGATCCAGGGTTTTTCAAAACGGGGTCCAGATCGGGGAATAGATTGCTATGACGTCATATTGACGTCATATGATGTCAAAGTAAGAAAAAAAAATGGCGTTGAAAAAAAAAAAAACGGGTGCAGTGGACCCCGTCGCACTACCCCTACATCCGCCACTGGGGAATATTGAAAAGTTCTGACTAACCTGTTGGCTTTGCAAACGATTCCGAGGACAATATAGTCAAAAAAGAATTGAAAACATTCGCATCAAAAGACTTTGGGTCAGAGGTTTTGCTTTGGGAAACAGGAGCAAGCAGAGTGACGTCCGTCCGGTCGCAACTTTGGACGAAAGTGAATATGCTAATCAATGAATTATCATACAGTACATGTGATACTGTGCCCGTCGTGAATAGCTCCGAAGAATCTCCATTTCAAGTGGTCAGCACGCAGCTTCCTCTGACCACGAGAAATGCAGGCTCTGGGACAGGAATGGTGAAGACCGCTTAGGTAGACAAAGTCATCTTATTGCATAGTTAATGGAGTGGATGGTTTGGAAACCTATTGTTTTTGGCTTTTGTTTGGCGAGCGATGTTGAAACGTAGTATCACGTGATATTGACCGTGCACAATGAACCAAAGCAAGTATGGCTGAAAATACTAGTTTTTGTACTATTTTCATGTAAGTACATTTTGAAAGTGTAAAATTTTCAATCTAAGCTTAAGAAAAAGAGAATGAATAATTCTGAGCAGACACAGTTAAGTTACTAGAAGATAAATAAGAAAGCGTACAAAAAGGGTGATTTCCTTTTCAATAAACAATTTGATTATCTCTGTCATACAGCATTTATTAACAAATACCTTTTACTTTAGAACATTTTTGAGAAAAAAATATCTATGTTCCCTAAGTTACTTTGAACAAACACTGCAACTTTTCCTTCTCTGTGCACGGTCAACTTTAGACTAGGTGCAAAACTGAAAAAAGCTTAAGTCAACCGCAAAAAGTCCGCAAAGCATTTTATTGGCTGGGCTACCTGTGGTAAGTTTATGGTTTATGGTAATTATAGCTACAGCATATAAAGAAATGAAGGCATATTTTCGAGCGAAACTTTACAGAAATCGTCAAAGAGTTAAGGATCTTAAAGGAGGATGAAATACGTCGTTTTCGAGCTTTTGGTTGTAAATTTTGTATTTATAAACACAAAGAAAAGAGAAATTATGGTTTTAAATGAAAATACGATTACTTATGTATCATTTGAATTCCTTACTTCGGTAATTACAAACAGGTTCAATTGAAGGTTAAATTTTTGTTTGAAAAATGAAAGAACACCGCATATATATTAAATATATATATATATATATATATATATATATATATATATATATATATATATATATATATATAGCATCTAATTAAACGAATTCGGTAACCCTAATTTTTTATCTCGGTTTTCTACTCTTGTACGCGGGAAAAGCAATATTATGTGCCAATTTTAAAGGAAATTCATGTAGAGGAAAAATTGCGCAATCTCATCACCTTGATGCGGATTTACTAATAGTGAGCAGGGAGCCGGGGAGAAAAGTGTGCGACAATAGTGACAAAGTTCCGTTCCATTATGCGACGGTCAATAGGCGATCCAAAACATATGGAGACAAAGGTTAAGTTCGACGACAGTATATCAAAAAGTAACCATAGAAATACAACTACAATCCTTGTAGGCGGCATCAACTTGGTTTGCAAACCTTGGCAACCTAATCAACTGATTGAGCTTGTTCCAGATTGTACATACTACAAACAAATTGTTTGTAGTATGCGTCATAAGCAATTAACAGGCAAATGCAAAACATTTCTGTCAGCTTGCATGTCAGCCCGTCGTTTCTTTTGTCTGCTTAATTACACTTTAGATGCTCTCAAACGTTTTAGCGTTATTTTTTCGTATGTACTTCAACTTTTTTTTTTTGTCGTGTTTTTGAGCATGGCTGTCAGAGTTGAATGAGATGGCCGAAAACCCGATTGATGCTCCGATAACAAGTCATTAGACGTTAAGTAATCGTATAGTTGTTTGAAGACTGCCTTTTCAAAAAGTTTTGAAATGACAGGCAGAACTGATATATAGGCCTATAATTATTACATTAAGTTTTGTCACCGTTTTTGAAAATCGGGAAAACCTTTGCTAGTTTCTACATATCAGGAAAGAGTCCTTCTCTAAGTGAAGCATTAAATATATCAACAAGAGAGTTGGCTATTAAAGGAGCAGATATTTTAATCATTCTGGCGGGAATTCCATCACGTCCTGAGGTCTTATTTAGAGGCAGCTTGTTAATCAGAGTAAACCAGCATAAGTTTCAGCCACGTTTGATTAATTCTTGCTGAGATATTTTCTATTTGATGATTTGGCTTTTGAATATGTATTTAGATGACGTCACACTTCATAATTTCTATATTCAATATCTCGGCATAGAAAAGAGGTATCAAAGAATAGTAAATGCCATTCCTATCTATTTTATAAGGGAATTCAAACCATGAAGCCATCCTGTAGGGCTTATATGCACTTTAATCAAGAGAGCATAAATAAGAGAGGAAAAATTCCTAATACCATGCACGCCATGTGAATTCCCGGTTGAGCTATATTTAGCATCTAAAGTCGCTTGGTTTTTAATTTTTTGATGACGTGGACGTGCGGGCGCGCTCAAAAGCAACATACTTTTCGGCGATTTTTCTCACTTTTTTTCGACAAAATCTATTGGATAAAGGATTGGCTATGTTCTGTTCTCTAATAAAACACGAATGAGGCTGTTGAACACTCAAAAAGACGCGAAATTTATGTTTTCTCCAAAAAATCTTAACATGCTTTCGCTACTTCCAGGTTTGGATGAAGCACACAATTTTTGACGCAAAGGAGTAGGATATGGCGAAAATTGTTTGTACGCGGATGCTAAAAATAGTGCAACCGGGTATTCACATGGCACGCGAGGTATTAAGAAGTTTCCCTCCCTTTTTTTCTTTTTCAGTTTCTTTCTTTCTTGCTTTAATTCATTGTAGTAAAATTATTTTCTTATGGATTTCAATACATATATCTTCGGTCCTGGCTCTCGTTATTGTGTGTCATGATAACAACATTATAATAACCTGCCACGTCTGAAGATATTCGAATTCAAAAACAGTAAATTAAAATAATTGGTTGGCCCATTATTTGTAAGTTCATGTAGAGTACTTTCTCTTTATTTACACTTGAATCTTACTAGAAACATCTAGTGACCATGAAAAGGAACAAATAAAAATGAATAAAAATTGACGAACTTAAAGACTCAGCGTTAACTAACGCAAGACACACAACTGGGCTTTAGACAGGCTTCATATTGAGAACTCAAAAGTAAGTATTTTATTCGTATTTGTTTAACTCATAAGGCTTCTTATCTTTGAGATCATGCAAGAAATTCTGTAATTACTTAGAAAAATACTGTTTTGTGGTGAACAGCATAATTTAAAAGATAAAATGTTTTGCAGTTACAAAAATGACAACAATAACAGTTCGGGTAATAATGTTTTCTTGTAATACCTATTTCGTTTTAAAATTTGAATTTTCTTCGGTTTTCAATTTAATAACTAATGACTTTTGTCACATCAATCCTAAATTTATATTACGTTCAAACTACACAGCAGTTGAAAAAGTGCAGAAAAGAAAAGGTTATTAATCAATTCAAAGTTTGAAAATTGTTTCCGTGTTCAGTTTAACAACTAATGACGATAATGTACTCTTGTCACATCAATCCTAAATATATACCTTTAAACTATAAAGTAAAACAAAATATTAATCAAAGTAGTAACGCTTTGTCTTCTTAAAAATATTGTCTTTCAAGCACTGTACTTTTATCACTTCAAAAGTGCTGCGTGAAAGCTCTTGAAACATGCTTACAAAGAAAAGTGATTATGATATTCAATTTTTTCTCGAATGCCCTAAATCTATAACCTTATATGTTTAGATATACAGACTTCCTGTTAGTAAAAGCACTTTTCTCACTTACACTCTCAGATCTGATTAGTTCTAACACATTATTGAGGATTTAATGCCACTTCTCCTATTGAAATGCACTAAAAATACTTGAATTCAACCTGGCAGGATATACTTAATGACAATCTTCTCAAAAGAATAAAAACCATTTATCAAAGACCAATCCAAGATATTTTTGTTAATGGTACTTGTCTATTGTTGTAAGTCTTACAAGATAGTCTTCAATGCTAGTGACGGTGTACATTTAAGGGATTACTTTATCTTTTAAACAAAAACTCCAAAACTTGCTGTTATAGTGATCTTTTCAGTTTGGTTGCTGCATAAACTAAAGCAATAGGATAATAGTGATTGAATACAAAAGTATTGTGATTGTACTTATGACGACAATTCGAGATCAATCCACGGAGTTAGGAAACCTGTTTACTAAATTCCTCATTCAGGAAATTCACACCTAATCTAACACCAATCAAATTTATTAAAAAAGTGGAGACAGCATAATGATTTTACTGTAAATGTTATTATATCATGAAGTAGCAAATACTACTACCCCCTACATGACTTACGTTAAAGTACTGAAACCCTGCAAGAAACGGCTTTTCTAGAAAGTATTGGTTCTAGATATTTTTCAATCGTACCAATGATATTATCTGTACACAGGGCCAGCTGATTGGGTTACTTTGTACGCGTTTGAATTAACTAGAACAATCGCTGTTTCTAAAAGTAAAACGTAGAAAAAAAAATACTCAAGTGAAAGCCTGAAGTTAAATAGAAGAACCCTGTAGAGCACATCCTCGATTTCCGGATCTTATTTCAATTTGAGTTGCTTTCTTTTCATGCACGCTGATGACATATGCTCGAGGCAACATGGTAAACATAAATCTTCCCTGACTATTAGATTGCACAACAAAACATAGTATTGCACTCCAGGTGATACACATTTTGTGAGTGGTGTGCTTTTGTTGGTGTTTGATGGATTAAAGTGGCTTAATTTCTATCGAATATTCCAGAAAGACGTTTTTACCAATAGTAGATGTTAGCGTCTCTAAGTAATGGCAAGGCATTGTCTTTTCTAAAAGCTTCTTTATCAAATGGTACACGACTTGTTTAAAGTGCCTCATCATATACTGAGAGAACCTCTTTTTTTTATTCGTAAAAACATTGAAAAATACACAACAAACAATACATACTTTGCTGTTCAGATGGATAAATAACACGTAACCAAGGAAACAACATATTATTTAAAAATTCCATTTTCCAAACAAAAGTGTACATATCGCCAAATGCGACTGCATAGCGCCGGTATTACTAGCGCCAGTTTCCTTAGATAAAGACAAAGGTAAAGTAGATCCCTATTTCACAAAATTACGAAATTCCGTGCCGCCCTAAAATAAGTTATTGTCATTTTTTATTCATTTTATGTGTGTGAGAAAAGTAAAAAAAAAACACAGAAGAGAACACCGTTCCAGTGAGGTACCCGGCAGGCATGTGGATTGGTTTATTACCCCTCTAGAAAGACACATTAAACCCTGCAATTTTTTCTCTCAACTTCATGATCACATAAATTCCATTTGTAAATCACATATACTTCTTGTTATGGGAGTTTTTTTTTTATATATATATTTATTTAGGAGATTTAGTTCGCAATTTTTGCCAAAAAGGAATCTTGCCAAGATTGAAATTTGAAATTTTGTTTCTGAAGTTCTTTGAAACTGAAAAATTTATTATAGGTATTTGTTGACGAGGGTTCTGTTTTAGATACTTGTTAGAATTTTCTAGAACCAATTCTCACCACACATTTTCGCATACGTAAACTGAACAAAAACACATGATGAAGAAAAAGGTGTTCCCAACAGCGTGATACTTTGAAGCTTTTATGCTCTTCATCTTGTTTTTGACATCTATTATTAACACATTGATATTGGGAAATGATCAAGAGAAAGGATTTCCCAACAGCGTGATGCTTTGAAGAGGTATCTATAACTAACACATTGATATTGGTAAAAAGTTATCATCATCATCATCATATCATCATCATCATCATTATAATTTATATTGTTGTTGTTGATGTTGTTGTTGTTGTTGTTATGACTGTTATTTAGATTTAGATTTAACTAACTAGAGTTCTAAAAAAATCCTTCCTAAAATACGTAAATGATTAAGATAAGTTTGTTCCAGGATAAAAGTCTTGAGTTGTAGTTCTAACTGATGAAAAAAAAAAAAAAAAAAAAGATGGGGAGTAATGAAATATTAGAAGCCCAACCGCGTTTAAAACATGACTTCAAAATAATAATACATTAAAGAAAACATATGTACGAACTGATCCTGAATACTGTACATCCTTGCAAACAAGCAAGACATAACATTCCAGGAAGCCTTGGAAGTATCTGAGAACAATTTGAAAGCATTATTCAACTTTTTGTCTCAAGGGTGGAAAATAAATTTAATTTTTGATAGCTAGAGCTTCCTTATTGCATTGGCTTTGCACAAATGCGGTCCTCATATTATGCTCAAGCTCCAAAAAGTCTTATTGGCGGCTTCATTTCGTAAAATCTGAACACTTATTAAATGATGGATGCGCGATCTTTTGAGAATCGACAAAAAAATGATACCTATCATACTATCCGATGAGACTAGTGTAGTTCCTTTTATTATATGCAATGTAAGCAGTTAGTATTACTAGTATAATTCCATGGTACTTGTGCTTAACAAATAGGATAAAGTCTTGTTCAATAGTAAAAGCAATAACAATTTAATACACTAACATATATATTTCACCCTTATATTTTGGAATATTGGAAGACAGTATTATTCGCAAAAAAAAAAAAAAACGCCACTTTAAATCCCTGTCAAATACAACATATGAAAATCTATGTGTTATAAATTAAATTAATCTACAATACAATAAATAAATAAAGTAATATAATAAGACTGGTTTGAATTTTTAATTTTTGTAATTTTGAAAGGCTGTCTCTTTTTTTTAATGGTTGTTCGACAAAGATAAGTTACAAGCGCCTGTGTGGCGCGTGTTGATCATTATCCGCTTCAGAAAAGCTGGTATTTATTAAATAAAATGAAATGAATTTGAAATAAAACTGAATAATATTAAAAATGTATATGATTTAGTAATAAAAGTCAGAAGAGTGTATTCAAGTCTCAACGTTTCGTTGATTTATAGTTGTCAAAAATAAAATCTAAATGTCCTCGGAACTTTATCGTGACTTGATTATAAAAAAGCGATCAATAACACATTTAACCTCAAATTTGTAAGAAATTTGTAATTGTCTACAGAATTAAAGTGTTTATCTTGAAGTAAATCTGTTTTGCAAGCATTCAATCGGACTTTGCGATTGCTCTTAGCTATACTAGGAGGTAATATTTCTAATTTATAAACATGCCGCTGAAGGGCTAGTTTTGCATTATGTCCTATAAATATTGATCATCAGGGCGCACGGTGGGCGGTACCCAAGCAGCCTCGGGTTTAGATCTTCATCTGCCATGCAGTCGTAACTGCGTTTATTCTCTTGAGAAGTGAGCAAACACAAATAAGAAGCAACCATTACTTAAACAGTAAGATACTTCATTGATTAACGGTAAAGTTATCAGAGACCAAACCACAACCACCAAGGTAAGAATTTTAGTTTTGCTACCTCACTAGCATGTGTGTATGTAGAAATATATATATATATAGTGTATCAGTGTTGTACTGTAGCTGACGTCTATTTGATTAGAACGTATATACAAAACATACTTTTTATTTAGATATTAAACAACAAAGAAACAATAGGAAGCCATTTCGGTGTATGTTTTACAAGTGCTTGTTCGAAAGATAACCAAGTCACTAAATATTCGGGGAATTATGTCTCTATCACGAGGAAATATATTTAGCCTGCGTTAACGCTACTGGGATTTTTATAGAGCTTTGAGAATTAAAAAGGAATAAAATAACTCCCAAAATATAACAAGTATAATTAACTTTAATAGATATAGATAAAAATATTGATTGATTATCTCTTTAGAATTCCTTTTTATTGTGATATGTTTCGCAATATCATAGGAAACAATTTGATATTCATTGACAAGAATTTGCTTCGTAGAAGAAACACCTGTCCAGACACTTTATGAGAGTGTATTTTTTATATTGGCCATTGTACTGGTGAATAAGTTGGTCGCTTTGGCAGTTTTTAGGAGAACAAACTTTAGGACTTCAAAATGTCAATTACAGACCAGTGTTTGGATAACGTTTAGAAAATGTCAAAGAACCTTTAGGTTGCTCGCCGGCTGATCTTACTATTTGAACAAATAACAGCACCGCTACCTCACAGAATTGGAAACCCAAAGTGAGAGGCCCCGGCAGCATACTCCTTCCCCCTTGACTTCCTCTGATATCGTTAATATCGACTAGGTAAACCGGCTACATATTTCAAATATTGTAAGGCTTAAATTCATTAAGAAACAATACCAAAAGTTAAATATACATGAAAAACAATACAAAGTCAGTGTCAGATCCATGCAGGCAAATTATTGAGTCATTCGGGACTTTTTGTTAAGTCATATGAAGATTCTTTTATTTCAAAAGCTTTGAAAGAAGAGGTTTGAGAATACACCAATTAGCAGAAGCACGGATGTACTTCAAACATGACAATTCGATTCGTTAATATTAAAAGATTTATATTAAATACCTGACTCACTTCAAGAAGAGCTCTAACTCCCAAGTATAATGGAAAATAATAATTGGCTAACGAGAATCAAGAAGTGTAAAACCTCCACTTATAATGTTTTATCTTCACATTGTTTATCATCACTATGAAAGACGCTTTAGCTAGACTTTAAAAAAAGATTTAAAACACTAAGCCAATAGTGTGCACTAGACTCATTGACAAAGTGTAAATAATACCAATTGGTATATATTATTTAGTCATACGAAAAGCTTCGAAGCTTGGACCGGTCAGAAAATAATGCTAACAGTCGTATCTAACAAATAAACGGTTTGATACAAAGTGCATGTGGCTGCTCAATGGAGGTGAAACAGTATTCGGCGTAACACAAAACTCACTGCTGACTGTACAAAGCTAAGCCCACGATGAATTTTCTAAGGAGACTAGAAAGAGTTTCTGCCGCAAAGCTCCCCGGCTCCGCGGTGCCTGATTATATAGTATATACTGCAGGGCAAAAGAAAAAAGACAAGGCTGCTACTTTCATTGTTTTATTATTTTTTTTTTTTTTTATTATTTTATTTTATTTTATTTTTTTTTTTATTTATTTATTTATTTACTTGGTTTGGTAGTGATACGCCAAAACTATAAGCGTTTTTAATTTGTGTAATTGCTGCTCCAAACATTTGACAAAATCCTGTCAAACTAGAGTAAAGATACTCGGAGGGCGGAAATCTTAGTTGTTCTACTGATGAGTGAGGCTCAGTGAGCGGCGTGAGAACTGAGTTGTTTAAGCCCTAGAACTTTCTGGGGTCTTGGGTCCTCATGTTGCTCATTGAATCTCTTTCTTCATCTAGATATTTATTTATTTATTTATCCTTTCTTTCTTTTCTTGTCTAATTATGAGTTTTACTATATATATAACTTATTATTTAACTCATATTTTTACATTCTTTACATATACAATTAACTTATATTTTTACATATTAGATAGATAGTTTAGGTAGGATGACAAGTGAAGAGCCACTATGTGGATATATTGTCAATAAACCATTATTATTATTATTATTATTATTATTATTATTATTATTATTATTATTATTATTATTAAAAACACTTCTCCCAAAGTAAAAGGCACTGCATTCACTAAATGTTGGTTGCATTTGGGATTTTGCTCTTTGGCGTGTTTACGAAATATTGTGCTTTATGAATGTAAAGCTGTCCTCCTTATAACGAGACGAAAAACTGTTTTTTCTGCTCTTTCAGCACAAAAAATGACCCCTGAAGACGTTAGGCTAGTATATGACAGTAAGTTGTCCAGGAAGTGTAGATATATATAATGCCAACGATATGCCAACTATATATAGTAAACTTCAAATGCGCTTTTAAAACGTTTTTCATTTAAAATATCATTTAGAATTGGCATATTTTTATTTAATGATCCAAATATTCTGTCCTCCCCCTCCCCCGACCGCACTCCCTCATTGGGGGGGGGGGGGAGGGAGGGGCTGGTGGGGGACAAACTGATATAGATAAACTTTGTTGGCAGATGTGACTGCACTTCGTTGCTCTTATCTGATTTTGAACTCACTGATAAAAGTTTTTTTTTTTCTTTTTCTTTTTATTTATTTATTTATTTTTTTATAGCCAGTAGTCAAAAGCACAGGGTTATACTGAACGTTTTTAGGGACTACAGGTAGTTACAGTAGTTTCTGTAGTTACATTCATATGTTATTTTTTGAATATAATTTAGCTTTATTTTAGATTAATAATTTACCAATTTCAGCAATTTTTAGCTCAGTTTAGATTCTTTTTTTTTTCTTCTTCTTTTTTCAGTTTAGATTCAAAATTTCACCTCTAATATTTAGATTTTTTGATAATATTTTGACTTGTAATTGTTGAACAAAGACGCGGTCTACTTCACACACAATAAATTAAAGCTATCGAGGCACGCTCACGATTTGTGCGACTGATAAAACGTTTTCCAATCAAATTGTTGATTTGCAACTGTACCTGGGACATTCATTTCCGAGTTAACGTTGATCAGTGAAAAATATTAGTAAACATCTAAAATGAAGATTTTTTTTGGCTAAAAAAATAACCGGTTGTTGTTTTGGTATTAGCACTAATAACCCTATGAAATCTACAGTCGGCGTTAACAGTGTTTAGTCCTTTTGAAATATAGAACTCACTATATACCGTCGACGCGACGCCACCATATAATGCATTAGACACCTTGCGTCTCTCTTATCTCTTTCGGCAAGTATCGCTTAATCAATCATGCAAGAGAACCTGGTTTGGGAAATACAATATATGATTATCAATTAAAGGATTGAGAACAGTTATCACGAGTTTTAACCCTCACTATTCTAAAGCGGTTATTCATCGTTCTGGTGGCTTTGAGCAGAGACTGATTTAGCAGCTGGTGAAGGTTTTTGATCTCTATACTATTCGTATAGCCATGGATGGAAACTAAAACTCACTTTTAGGGTAAGAATTTTTTGATTTCTGCAAGGACAGTCAAGACGTAACCGTCAAACGAGTCTCGAGCTGCAAAATGCTTATCGTACACACTACACCTTATAACTTATATTATAGGGTATCCAAGACCTTGGACCAGCTGTGGGGACTTGTTTTAAGCAGCGATTAGATCAAAACGTCAAACTTGGAATTACCGAATATATAGTCTTTAGAAAAAAACGTTGTCGTCGATCGGCTCCGCGACTACGCAACTAGCCCGAACGGGAGCATGGGTAAAAATCACTGAAGCGGTTAAATTTTCCACTGATTAAATATGCGCCGGGCTTACAATACGAAAATTCGCTGGAGAAATAGTATTTTAATGACTTAACAGTTCCAAAATTGGGAACATCTTTGACTGAATATTAGTCATATCGAATTTTGTCTTCCTTTCACAAAACCCGAAGACATACATTTAAAAGGTTGCTGCTTATATTACTTATTAGTAAGCAAAAACAAATACTTCAGAGCGAATATTTAAGCGCTTCAGCGATTTCTACCCATACTCCGTTTCGGTCCAGTCGCGGAGCCAGTTAGCGACTACGTTTTTTTCAAATGATTGTATTCCAAATCACAACTGGTCTATGCCACAACTAGTGCTGTTAAGGATATTCGCGGGCAAAAGCGTTTCCCATGTCTTTTCTTATTCGAACTTTGCATGGTGAAATAAAACATAGAAGTTCCATAAGCAAATAAAAAATAGGTTCATCATTCTGGTTTTGGAGTGAGGTGATATCAAAGTGCAGATTTTTTTCTTGCCGAAACTCGCTATTGCGTAATACATACAAGTCGGGCAGTGAAGTTCTTTTTTTTTTTTTTTGTAGAAAAACTAAATGGATTGTTATTTTTCTCTCTCGAAATAACCGTTTATTAACCTATAGCTACATAACATGTGTAAATATTTATGAATACATACAAATATCCGGTAATTTTTGGCTCGAATTTGCATCCACCATGCAACATTTTGGTGACGCTTTGGCCATAACGATGATTGAAGTTTTCCTCCAATTACGTGTTTTTATTATTTTTCCCATATTTTTTTTCTTCGAATTTGGAACACTGAAAGCTTATGTAATTCTTTATAAAATACTAAAGTAAAAGATGGGATCACCGTTGTTGTTTTTGAGTATAGCCGATCGAAATCTTTTTCGCAAAGAGCGTGACGGAGTTTGATCTTGAAAAATATAGGTCTCGCAATATGCGCTGAAGGGATGCGAACGTCCTTAAACTTATGCGCGTTATGCGTGCATTCGTGCGCATCATTTCCGCGTTTGCGCTTTTCATCATTTTTATTGGCTTAGCTACCTGTGTTAGTACTTTTCAATGTTGCGGACAGTCCATTTCGGTTTTTAACGGCGATTACTTAAAAACATAATTCGGTGATTACCGAATGATTACTGGCAATGATGATTTCAGCAATGCAGTGGATAGACTGCATGTCCTTTTCTGTGGCTCTTTGCATAGGATCTATAATATTCTCTTCATTCCTAATTCGAGTCCATATTCATATGGCAAGTCAGAGTTCATGCGGTTTGAAAAGGCATTCAAACTTACAGATCGAGTTGGGATTCTCGATGCATGATGCAGTTTATTTAATCCCCCTAGAAAAAAATATACTCTTTACCAGAATTGATAGTGTCAACTGTTGTCCAACATTTGATATTATTTGGGCAAATTATCGTATTCTAAAGTAGACTGATATTTGTTTTCAGAGCGACTGATACCATGATTCTCATCATTGAGTTGTGTTTCATTTTGCTGTATCATGCACATTATGCATCACCATCAGATAAAGGTAAGTTTTTAAGGATAAGGTAACAATCTTACGAGTCAGATAGTGACAATACATTTTATATTATAAATATAAGTATTTAATGTGGTTTGTAAGATGTACGATTCTTGTTTTAAGAGGCCAGTAGTGTGAACTTGGCTCGACCCTTATCTCTGAAGATTTAAATCTTGATAGTAATCTTTAAAGACTCTAAATTTAAAGGTTAAAACTCTTTAAAAATCCATAAGTGAGTCGCGATTAAACCTGTCGGAACAGTCTGTTGTTTATTTCGTTTTCAAATGTTTTTGAAATATTTCGGATGAGTTCTTATAAAACTGAAGATTATTCGTGATATGAATTATGAGCACCACACTGCAATTTAAATATTTAAGTTTGCCCGTAAAGGAAAATCTCGTTTATTAAGCTCGCTTTTCCTCCAGACTCATTAATATTGTTTTTGACTTGACTTGATCTGATTAGATCTAATAGCATGTCATTTATTTTTGGCCATTAAAAGGATCAGCCAAATACTGCTCCAATGACAAAAAAACTGCACGTGCGGCACATTTTAGCCCGCGGGAAATAGGTTTTGTTTTTATGCTCTCATCTTCTGGAAAAATGAGATTGGCATCGTGGAAGAGTGGGTAAAAAAAAATAAAAAATAAAAAATAATTGTAACATGTAGAAATTACCAGGGGATTTCATCTCTAGATCATTTTTTTGTTTAATCCGTGACTAGCTAGGCAAAATATAGCGCACGCGGTGATTGGATACTAGATATGACGTGTTTTTTGTAAAATGCTGTCAGCTTTCTTAGGTGATTTTATTTGATAAATTCACTCAAAAATTTAGCTTTTTATATCAATTTCCATGCATGAGAAAAAAATATAGAAAGACTTCTTGTCGAATACATGGATTTAATACCGAGAAGGCATTATTACAAGACCAAGCTCCGGCTCGTTGTCTTGATCTTAAAAAAACTGACATTAAATAGTCATTACTTCATGAGTCCAGAGACAACTGACTTTTGATATTAAAAAGCTCTATCTTGTCTCTGTTTTGGCGTCTTCTCTGAAGAATGTAACAGAAAACTTCCAGGGGTGGCGGATCCATGGGGAGGGTCGGGGGTCATACCTGAGTTTAAATTGATCGAATTGTCTTGGAATTGAGTTTAAACGTGCATGTACAATGACTGTAAAATTCTAGAGAAATGTATTTTCGGTATATAACCAGAGAAATTGATACAAGCGAGTGATCATAAAAAGGTTTTTCTTAATGTACGCTTGCGCCCCTCCCCCCCCCCCCCCCAAAAAAAAAAACGCACATCAAAAATTCCTAGATCCGCCCTTATCCAGGGATGGATAGCATGTTTTTAAAAAATTACCAATCTTTAATTGTCGCCGTCGTAATGAAAGTGTCTGTACACCAGCGACCAAAAGCATTTCTTTGAAAAATTATCGAGTCTCAAAATTTTGTCTATTAAATTCAGTAAATATTTACACTTCAGTTACTTTACAGCGTTCAAGCAGAATATCATCACATTATTACAGGACACAAAACCAACGTATTTGTCAGTAAAAACTGCTCAGAAACTGACTCGTCGACGCTCAGTCGTCGAAGCTTTTGCTTCGCGTCAAATAAACGCTTTTCTTGATCAATACAATTAGTACGGTTTTCGTAAAATCGCAGTATTATATTTTGTTGATTCGCATTTCAATTTGTCCTTTATAATTCGCAATTAAT
Source organism: Anthopleura sola (assembly GCA_023349425.1). Classification (NCBI taxonomy): domain Eukaryota; kingdom Metazoa; phylum Cnidaria; class Anthozoa; order Actiniaria; family Actiniidae; genus Anthopleura; species Anthopleura sola. The sequence goes on from JALHLI010000004.1 coordinate 9,309,927, forward strand.
ATTAAACATCTTGATCAACAATGTTCGAACCAGGTGAGTTTTGTTGAGTTTCGGTAAAATGCACTGGTGCCTAAACTACCCTAAAATCTTGTTGACTTTACACTCTGTAATAATTTCAATCTAAAGTACTTAATCTCTCTTGCCCTTATATTAATGGTCAGCTGTTAGATGGGCAATTGAACATATATCCTCTTTGGTAATGCACTAAGACCTGGGTACTATTCGCAATGTCTGCAGTTTGCCGAAGAAGAACCAGGAAGAATATTTTCATATACAGGTCGCCAATAGCAAATGTCAATAATGTATGGGGATAAGCTTGATATGAATTTGAATTTTTTCATCTAGATATCTGCAGTGATGCTTTGGGGATGCAAAGTGGTGAAATCAAAGATTTTCAAATGTCAGCAGTCGAAGCTTACAACAGCGACATGTCCAAATATGGGCCTAAGAACGCTAGACTAATGAAGACATCACCACCACAGGGATACCGCGGCAACAAGAATAATCCTGAAAAGTCATGGTTTTCTGTAGATCTTGGAAGACGAATGGTAGTGACCTGGGTGGCCACGCAAGGATATGGAAACTCTACTGTAAAGGAATGGATAACGGAGTTTAATTTGATGTACTCTGTTGATGGCCAGGATTTTAGTATATTCAAGGACGCTGCTGGAAATAACGCTGTATGTACTTGACTGGAATTTATTAATTTAATTTTTGATATATTTGACATTTTATCATGCTACTAGGTCAGGAATTTTGTTCAAATTAATTTGTGTGTCTTCCCGCCAGAAACCCATACACCTAGCCCAGAAGTCTGCCTTGAAATTCGCTGCTCGATTTTACAGAAATAAGTGAGAGCAAGTCTTGTTTATCACTGCCGGCATCATTGTACTATCCGGCCCATCATAGAAACCTCTTTTAACGGATTGCCCGTGGAAACATTGAAGACTACATACTTCAGTCGATTAAGAGAGAGCCGGATCGCAGGACTAAAATATTCCATTTAAACTTAATATAAATTGTCAATTAGCCTCTTTAAAAACTATCAAGGGACGGCGAATTTTGAATTTTAATCTAATTAGCAAAAACATTCTGTCATCTGATAAAACATCAAATATTAGTAAGAATGGCAAATTGGAGCGGGTGTCAACGAAGACTGAGAACCAGCTGAGTTACAAGCCTTAAAAAATGTCAAATATTTACCAAAAAAAAAAGTGGTTTGAAGGGACGCTGTCCCTACAGCAACAATGCGCGCACATATGACACCAAAAAGAAATAAAAATTAGAATTTTTGACAGCATACAAAATTAAAAAAAAGTGAATTGAACTAATTGAACTGTCTTTCTTTTGCACAGAAATTTGTTGGCAATAAAGACTTTAACACGGTTCATCGTCAGAAGGTTCCGTTCCCAGTAATTGCATCACGAGTCACGATTTTGCCGACCAAATGGAATAATAATGTTGGTCTGCGAATGGAAGTGTATGGATGTAAGCCAGGTAAGAGACAGCAGTTATTGCATATGTACCTAACACGGTTTTTTTTCTTTGTTATTAATCGGGTTATAGTCTTAATCACATATCGGCATGTGACTATCACTAACACCACATAATCGTAGCTTGGGTTGAATTATGAGTTTAAAGAGGACATAACTGCCATGAGTCACTTGATGGTGTCCTGTAAAGTTGAAAAACATCATACTAATATTAGTATTATTACTGAGTTTGAGCATGTTTGGATGAATACTTACTGAGTAACAAGCTTTTAAAAGTCGCGAAAATAAGAGAGAATGTATGGTGTTTGATGCGTCCCCAAAACCATACATTCTCTCTTATTTTTACGATTTGCATAAAGCCTGTAAATCAGTAAGTATTTTCAGCGCTTTTTATATTCTACAACCTACGTACCGACCCCAGATGTCTGGCGTTTTAGCTTCCGTCAATCAAATTTACGACGGGCCGAGTTCATTCAAATCGCGAACGATAAAGAACATCCCGAAAATGGCTGTCTAGTCAAGGGAATTTCTTTATCGCTCAATCAATCGGAATGAACTCGGCTAGTCGTAAATTTGATTGACGGAAGCTAAAACGCCAGACGTCTGGAGTCGGTAGGCCGCAGAAATATGAAAAGCTGTAATTAGCAGGGATTTGCACGTGGCAATGGTTGACTGTAAGCACACACACACGTTGTGGCACATCGATCCTGCACCCCAGATAATATTCCACCAAAACACGAGGTGGTATTTCAAATGTTCCTGCTTCCTGCGATACCCTGTGTGGGACCTATGCAATTACAAAGTACTACGCATGCTCAATACACACATGGAGTGTAAACAAACTAAATTTAACTTGATTACTAAATTCAGTGAAACTCCTGAGAGTGTTTTCTATTGTCTATTGGAAATAGCCAATTATTGTTTTAAAAACAGTTATTTAGTTGACTTAGAAATCATTACTTTTCTTGTAGATTTTAAATTCAGGGCAATATTGATGCTCGGCGCTGACCGTACGTTTACCATGGATTACCGTAACAACCAAAGCTATGAGTACACAGTGGCAAAGGAGGAATCCACTTTTGAGGTATCTATTTTGACATCAAAGCAAATAGCAAATTATTTAATTTTCATAAATTGTAAATGCTCTCTGATCGTATGAAGATACGCAAAAACCCTCCTTCTGATTTATCAGAAAACAAAAGAAAGCTATCGGCATACGATTACTGTTATGACAGCGACAAAAAAGAAACATGCGTTAATTATATTTAAATTCGTATCATTTGTACCTTTTGCGCTTCTGCATAAGACACATCTCTGTTGTTTTTTCGGGTTTTTTTTAGACCCTTTCAGGCTTGGCTGTGAAGGTTGGAGTTTTTTTTAGACCTCATGTCATTTCCTTGAATATTGTTTTTGTTTGCTAGCTAATAAGCTTTAAATATGTGATCACGAAGACGGTCATATGAGTCAAAGAAAAGAAAAGTTCTAATTCTCAAGGATCTCGTGAGCTGTTCTACAAATTGGAATGGTATTCCATTGACTATTTCCTACAAAACAACCAGAGCTACTATTTAACAATTAGTCCTCGAGTCTGAATGGTCTACGAGTCAATAGCCCATGAGGCCCGAAGGCCGAATGGGCTATTCACTTGTAGGCCATGAGGGCGAGAGGTCTAATTGTTTGAGTAAAAACCTACTAATCGGTCCAATAAAAGGATGCAAAAAGTTTTGGATTTTGCTTTAAATATATATATATATTTTTTTGTTTTAAAAATTGGCGCTTTTCGCTACTAGAGGTCTATCACTGACCCCTAGTAGCTCAGCTAATCACAAGGCTCGATTGGTGATAGACCATTAGTAGGTTTTTTCTAATGAAAATTAGCAGGGTAATAATAATAATGTCTTTTTTTGTTCTTATCCTTTGTTCTTTTTATATTCAACTCTAAGGGGGGAGTGACTAGTCACCAAATTTACCCCCCCCCCCCCCCCGGATTCACCCTTGAGACTTCTATGAAATAATAAACATACGTAAATGTATAAACCCGTGAAATACACTTTGTGTATTACGCATTACTTCACTCTAATTCTTTAGTTTCACGGATTAATGAAAACCACTATAACTAGCTGTTACCAACTAACTCAAGTCGCCATATTTCTTCTGGATTCAACAGGCAACAACATATTGGAATAGTGTCCCTGGATTTCTTGGGCTTCTTTTCGAAGGTTTCAGGTAAATTTCAAAATTATCAAAATAGTAAAATTCATAAAGATCTTGGGACATTCCAGAAAATTTACCCTTTGAAAAAGGAGATTGTTCGTACCAATACCATTTGTCTTTACCTAAAGTGATATACACAGTACCTTTGCCCACCATTGTTTACAAAGATCTACAATTTTCGAAAACGTTTCAGTATTTTCGAATTCGAATTCCTTTAAGTATTCCCTTTAACATATTTTTTTTCCGAATGATTAGTCCACAGCAATCGCCCTCATATTTTACCCTCACAGCTGTTGAATTTGAGGTATACTGTTTGGAGAGCACCTTAGGTAGTCTTTTGACGAAAATGAAAGATTTCATCAAGAAGAGTGACTATTTTGATTCTACATTCTACAAGATACAGTATCCGAGTAAGTGTTATTGATACCTGCTAAACAAACTTACTAAAACCCCAAACCCCTGGAAAGGGAGCGGAATCGAGTTGAACTCAGCGGGACTGGGGATTTAGCGCTCATTACCGGGTGTTCAGAGTAGGCTTACAAAGTATGATTTCCGGGATCGGAAAAATGAATCAATCCCATCAAAAAACACGAGCATCTTGAAAAAAGGAAAATAGTTTCAAGTAATGCGAAGGTTACGAGTTCACACTTGGGCAGGGAGTAACCCAATAAAATTTTTAATTTCTAATATTCATTTTGGAGTTTTTAAAAATGCAATCATTGGATCATTTTCTAGACTTGTGTAAAAATGGGGACACTTTATTTAATTATTTTTTTAATGTGGCTTTTTTGCATTGACAGTTTTACATGTTGTGTGTTGTTTACGCGTTTCTATTGCAAGGAAGGAGATTTTCCATGCAATCTGATGGCTAGACCGATTTGATTTGCTCAGTTGATTACATCTAGCTAGTATGATGTACTTTCATTTAAAAAAATATGGCGATGAAAATGTTGTGTTTTTTTTTTTTACTTGTGAGCGTCCTTAAGCGGTTAAACTTTTATAAAATCCCATTAACTATATATTGATTTCATCTGAAAAACGTATTGTTTAAAAATGTTCTTTCAATAAAATTCTTTAAAGTGTATAGAACAACATATTCTTTAAATATCTTATTTCTTACCTGGGGTATGCAAAGATGCATTTTAAAACTATTCACAACCTGATCGGCCAGTCGTATATCCTCAGATAATCCGGAGGTGGGGATTTTAACATACATTTTGATATATTAAGGAATCTAAGTTAGTATAGACGCATCAAGAGTTCCGCGCTACTGCTCAATGCACATGCTTAGGGGATTAAAAAGTGAGATAATATTTTGTATAATATGCAATTTTTTGGTATACTTGATTCAGAATTCGCTTAACGGTACGCGATCTTGAATATTTAGTGAAAATTGTACTTGACAAGAAAGATACAACTAAAATATAGCATATTTTACAAATTTTATCCCACATTTTGATCCCCTGAGCATGCGCATTGAGCAACAGCGCGGAATTCCTGTATTGCTGGACCAGGGCAAAACTATTTCACTATTAATTTTCCTTTGCTTGCAGGAACTAATATCTGCTCCCCACCAACTCTCAATATAAAACCATTAGCCAACGACGACTCAAGGAGCATTGCAATACTAAAAGGATCTATGCCAACTTTTACCATTGACCTTAAACACGTCTGCAAACAGCAAAGTACTCTCATCATTCAGTGGAATACAGCGTTCATCGATGATGCTACAGGCCAAATGTCACCTTTGTTGCCTAGGGACCTGAACTCCCGCAAGATTACTCTTGATCCCACTTTGTTCGACGCAAGCATTATATACCTTGAATGCGCAGCTTACACACTTGGAATGGAAGGAAACTTTGTGCGTGACTATAGATTCATAAGAATTATTGACGCAAAGTTGGTTGCTAGGATTGAAGGTTTTCGGCATGCCATAAAAGGTGGAAATAACATTACAATAGACGGCTCCAAGTCCAATGCCCAAGGAGACCCAGAGTTTTTGAGCGACATTAACTTGGATTTCAGTTGGTTTTGTCAGATGAGGCATTCCAATTACACAAATTTTGAAGAATTTGTACGAAAAGAAAACTCAAGTTGTTTTGGAAAACCAATCTCGGAGATCATATCGAAAGAAAAAGTGTTGAACATCGACAACAATGATGTGATTGGAGGAATGGAATACGTGTTTAAAGTGGTAGTCAATGCAAACGGCGTTGCTTCCACTGCAACGCACACAGCGACAGTAGAACCCTTTACAAATATATCGATAAGGTAGATAAGAATTTCGCTTTTATCAACCAGTTTTAAATGTAGTATCTTATCTTTCGAATTTGTAAAGGAAAGTTTGGTAGATTTGTACTCCATTCTGTGAATGTTGTGAGGGGATGTACCGTCCCACAACTCTTGGCAACCATTTATTCTATAAGCTCCATTTTGAATTTTGAACACATCATAACAAATTCCTTAGCACTAATCAAAAATATTGCTCTTCAGATGCATCTCAAACTGCCTCAGGAAAATAAACCCGACGGAAAAACAGCTACTTGGCTGTGAATGTACCGGGAGTGCTTGTGCAAAGCTGATTAACTACAAATGGTCTTTCGTTTTGTTTGATAAACAAACAAACAAATACAGACCAATAAAAAATGGAAATGCAACCTCCATTTCCCAGAATGGATTACAGTTCCAGATCAATAACTTCGAACATCTAATAGGTTTCAAGAACAATAAAGAAGAAGAATTTGTTATCAAACTAGATGGTTATATTGATGACCTCGCATATATCCACACTAAGAAACACTTCATTCTGAACGCGGTTCCAAGCAGTCAAAGAGGTCAAGATGGCTGTTTTATAGTTCCACGTGTAGGATATGCAATGAACACCTATTTTAATATGTCATGTGAGAACTGGAAAGACGATGACCTACCATTGACTTACAAATTTGAGTATATCAGTGAATTCGGAATGATTCTTTTACAGTCTGGATACTCGCCTCGGATAGGCACCCAGCTTCTCCCTGGAAATAACGCATCTAACTTCACTTACGATATAATTATCACAGTTACTGATTCCCTTGGGGCACCTCAACGGAGCGGGTTTCCAGTTCAGGTACAGTTATCCAGTTATCTTTATCCCCTATCTAGATCACTAGTACATGTCCTTAATGATAATTCTACGATAAGATTTCTTGATTCATGTTGGTTACAATGTTTCCAAAAGAACTTAACACGTTAAACAATTCGTGTCCGAAATTTAAAGGATCTTGACTACAGGCTATGATTTTACTCACATTTCTCAACCATCTCCCACAGGTTTTGCTTCCTTCAGCGTCCGAGGCAAAATCAATGATAAGAAACATTGATGGTGAACTGGACAGTTTAATGGATAGCGGCAACCCTGAGAAGGCAGCAGATATGTCATTGTTTGCGATCTCTTTGCTCAACACCTTTGACAAAAACCCTGCAACAGCAATTAAGGTAAAAATGCAGCAACTGAGACATAATTAATTGACAATTATTCCATAACAATATTTAAATAGAACGCTTTCATATTTAACAATTATTCCCGAAGACGAAGTGAATATCGGTGAATATTTACCGAACCGCGTCTCAGAGGATTTTCTGGATTTTTTTGCAATTTCACTATAAAAAGCACTGGTAAAACGAGAATTTAGAGCCACCATCTTTGTTTCGACATTATCCCGAGTTTTGGAGGTAGATATAGTGGAACATCCCGAGATAGCGAACCAATGAGAACACGCCATCTATGTAGGTTCCCGCGTTGGTATATCCTAATACTCTATATTGACAACATGCAAATGACTCAGTAACATGACTTGTTTTGAACTTTCTTTTTGGGAAAAGACGTATATGTAACCTTTAGATTTAGTTGTTGTTGAACATTGTTTTTACTAATTAAAACCAAATCGATCACTATTGTAATATCATGATTACCTCGGGATCCATTGTTTCCAGAGGGATGTTTAAGGTCTAACATCCCCCTGCATGAATAGTGATGAGGGATATTTAGTCTAAATATTCCTCATGAATATAATCATGAGGGACATTTAGTCTAAATATCCCTCATGAATATAATCATGAGGGATATTTAGACTAAATATCCCTCATGAATATAATAATGAGGGATATTTAGTCTAAATATCCCTCATCACTATCCATGAGGCATGGTCCCTCATATGACAATCACCGGGACCATGGCTGGGTAGCACTTACCCAATCGAAAATTTTGCGCAATGACTCTGGACTACACACTATTGAACACCCCAGCACTTGTGGGATCCATTGAATAATCTTTGCGCATACGTTGACTAGCCGAGAATTTTTCTTACTATTTGTGACGTAATCAAGACGGTTTCAAAACACTTCATTAATACCGCTCTAGGCCAACCAAAGTGAATTAGAATAAAGCACCACGAATGAATGAATGCTGGTTCAATTCGCCATTGTCGCATTTAACAAAGGCGAATTCCCTTAAGTATGCTGCATATCAACAGCTTTGTAAAACTTTGTAATTTATGCATCGTACGAAAGCTAACATATTTCCTAAGAGCAGTTTTATTCCTTGGTAATCATAATATTACAAACTAATAGCATGAAATTTCGGGTGATTAGTGATTAAATGTCCCCTCAAGCCTCGGGAGGTTTA
>JALHLI010000004.1:9323299-9378299 GCA_023349425.1 Anthopleura sola
CAAGGTACGTAACCGAATTGGGGAGGTTTTACTTTTTCAACTAGCAAGGGAAAAAACTGCTAACACCATTTCGATGACATTGATGTTTCGTGCACGTGTGCTACACATAATAGAGACAGTTATGTTGACTTACGGTATCAGGTGAACTTCGCGGCAGCTTTCACAAAATACTTCGTAGCGCACAAACTACTCATCTAATGTCTATAAAAGTATACATATTCTTGAAGCTTAACAAATATAGATTTACACCATTAGATCATTTTTTAATCAAACTCATTTTTTTAAGAGTGCGAGTCTTTTTAAGACGTTCTTGGAACACCGGAATTGTTTCGACAAACAATTCACATCGTCGTAAAGAGGACAGATTGATCTCCAAAATTGTCTCAGATTTTTGGTAAACGCTTTGGTTGCAAAAATATGTGTTCCCAAAGTTGATTGACGTTGTATTTACCTCATTTACGCATAAATCATAGATAAATTATATATACCAAAAAAATGAGTTACTGCTTTTGCGAGGAGATATAGGTTGATAAATCTGCAAAGTTTCATAAAAATCTATTGAAGGAACTTTTTCAAAAAGAGCAGTCGAAAATTATGAACCTCACACTTTTTTTTATCCATTGCCAGAAATATTGGACATTATCAGCGGTGTTACGCATGAATGAAAATGAAGTTGTTTTCTAGAGGAAAAATATAACTACATGGTTTCCAAGCACATATTTATATTCAACTATAATGTTAGTAAAACAATTCTTGCCAAAAATAGTTACTTGACAATCAAAAGAACAACTATTATTTTTCTGTTGATAAGCCTCACCACAGGAAGCCCATGAAGGACAAAAAACAAGTTTCAAACGTAAATCGTTACTTTAAGCTTCCTTGTTGTATCTCAGCAGTCAATAGGAGCTTGTAAAAACAAAATGGCGATATTTAGGGGGTTTCGAAGCTGTTTGGAGCAGTTATCTGTGGTTTCTTGTCATTTTTAACTGAAAACTACGAGCTAACAACGCGTCGAATCGCTTAAAATTTAACCTAACTTCAAGCTTCTTGGGAACCTCCATTCTGAAGGCATGCTGTCTATTTTGAGCGGTTTTGGATTTATTAAACACTCGTTTGGTGATATCGAGGAAGAGCTCTTTTACTTTTAAATTTTTTCGAGCTCAAATAAGACGATTTTGGGGTCAAGTGTAGCCAGATTTATAGACGATGTATGGAATCTAGAGCTTCCAAAGCCTTTCAAAGGCAAGTAGTCCGGGAACCAATATGTCGCATGATTCAATGATCATTTTACGCTTATTTAGTAGCTTGTAGGGTGGGTTGTTTGTCGCGATGTGGAGCTCAGAGGAAATAAAACCCTATTCGCCGTAAATAGAGGAAGCTCTATATTCTCCATACATTTTCTATAAGACTCGGCGGCTATTTTGTAAGCTGAAACGCATCATTGCGCATGTATGAGCAGGCTCATGTCCCATATTTCTGGCAATGCTTATCATCTTAGATTATCATCATGGTAAAAATTTCTTCAGCTTCGAATTCAAGAAAATGTATACTCTTATAGACAATAGATGAGTAGTTTGTGCTCTAAGAGATATTTTGTGAACGCAGTTGCGAAGGTTTGTATGCGAATATATTAAATTTGGTCATACTAATCTCGTCGCGCTGTAAATATTGTACAAATCGAAAAAATAAATCTCATAGTTATATTTTCTGCATTAAGGTGTCATTTGCATACTTTTGAATTGAAAATTAATAAAAGAATGAGAAATTTAATGTTAGTGCCTCAGCACCGGGAAATCAGTGGTCTCACTCTATCGTATTGGGAGACCCTCTATTAAGGAGGCATAACACTAATTCCTAACAATTCACTCATGATTGTAAGCTACACGACTGCAAATAGCGCCTTAATATGCAGCCCGTAAAGTCCTCCACTGGTCACGATTGTAAAGCGCATTGAGACATTGTGAAATGCGTTTTATAAGAACTTCCCATTATTATTATTATTATTATTATTATTATTATTATTATTATTATTATTATTAAACAAAAACACGCTCTTCATTGCTTCCGTACCATACCTTTATCCATAATCTATCTTTTGCTCTTTTTTTCTTCTAAGCTCGGCACCAAATCTTCATACAAACAAGTACATTGCTTGTGTCACCACCTGACGGCTTTTGGAGGTGATGTCCTTGTAGCACCAAACCCAATTGAATTTGACAAAGTACTGATCGAATTCACTCGCTTAAAAGAGTCAGAAAACTTTGTAGTTCTGTCAACAGTTTTGCTGATGTGGGTTCTTTTTGCTGTTGGTCTGTTAGTGGCGAGAAGAGCTGATAAGTATGACAAACAAAAGGTACCCCTCTAGATCTTAAATATAGATTTAGATGACTTATAATTCATACGTTGATTTCATTATTTTGATCAACAATAATTCAATTCTTTTATAATAGATTGTAAACTGTGGAATAGAAACATCAAGTAACGAAAATAGTGCAAAAACCTACAAGATATCAATACACACAGGCGTGTGGTTAGGATCTGGTACAACGGCCAACGTTGGTATGATACTGTACAGTGTTGGGGATTATACAGAACCAATATATTTTAATAACATGCATTCAGATAAAAGACTATTTGCAAGAGGAAGTGTAAATACATTCTATGTCAACCTTCCATCGGAGCTTAAGGATCTATTCAAGATAAAAATATGGCACGACAATTTTGGAGAAGATCCATCTTGGTTTATCAAAGATGTGGTCATTACAGATGAGGATGAAGAAGAACGTTCGTACTTCTTGATTGATCGTTGGCTTTCAGTAAACAAAGGAAATCATAATATTTCGGCTGAGTTCCTTCTTACAGAAGAGAAAGAAGTGAAAAAATTTAAAAACCGTTTCTACTCCAGAGCAGCAAAACAATTTACCAACGCTCATTTATGGCTTTCGGTATTCACAAGAAATATTCACAGCCCGTTCACCAGATGCCAGAGGCTTGCATGCTGTTTCCTGGTGTTAATGGCTACGATGGTCACAAATGCAATGTTCTATCAATTTGGCTCTAGCCCTACTGACCTTTTTCTAGTTGGGCCTTTTAAAGTCAGTGTGAGAGGAATCAAAACAAGCATACAAAGTTGCCTTATCGTACTTCCCATAAGCGTGTTTGTTGTTCTAATTTTTGAAAATGTGAAGCAAACTCAAACAGACGATGAAGAAGAAGAAAAGTTCCTCATAGATAAAAAGAAAGTAAAAGGATTCATTCCAAAAACATGTGTGTACCTTGCATGGTTTCTGTGTATCTCTGGTGCTGCAGTTTGTTCCGCGTTTACGGTATTTTATAGTCTAATGTGGGGTGCAGAAATTGCCAACCAATGGCTAGCGTCGATCATGATGTCCTTCATTCAAGATGTGCTTTTTATGCAACCTATCAAAATTATCATTTTGGTTTCGTTATTAGCAATGATCATCAAGAAACCAGTAGATCATCATAAAGAAGTCCACATATCTGAAAAACGTGACTTTGTAGCTTGTCGTAAAGTAGAAATACCATCTACAGAAGAATTGGCCATAGCACGTGATATTGAAACCAAAAAGTCTGTCATGAAACGTGTGATCATGGAGTACGTTCTATATCTGATGTTTATCTTCCTGCTGTTTATAGTATGCTACGGAAACCGAGACACGAATAGATTTATGGTGACAAATTCACTTAAAAGTATGATTCCAAAGTTTGAGAAGGTAAGGCTGCAAGAAGAAATTGTACCTTCCTCAAAGTTGTAAAATATCTATCAGAGAAAGGCGAAAGTTAGCTGCATACGAATGCTAAATATAATCCAACTAGGAATTCACATGGCGCATGCAATACTAAGAAGTTTCCCTCTCTTATTTATGCTCTCTTGGTTATGTTTATGCATGCCTCGCTAGTCGGTGAACCAGGCTTACTGAGAGTTAACAAACTATCAATTTTGTTTTTGTGTTTCCCAATAAGCCAATAACTAAATCCTCGACAGTGATTTGATTATTTTTTCCAAACAGGTAAAAGACAACAAGTCATTTTGGAAATGGATTGAAGATGAAGCTATACCTATACTTTTCCAGGTACAGTGGTATAATGGACAGCCTTTTTCGGAGCCTGAAGGGCTGATTAAGAACAGAAGAACTTTCCTTGTTGGAATGCCACGGCTTCGACAGCTAAGAATCAAACCAGGTAAATACTTGATTCTATTCTACACTATTCAAAACATAGCCAGTCAAAATACAGGGCCTTTGTGTACATTCTACAGTATTCCACTCTTCCTATCCATCAAACATTGCAGCCTAAGTGAATTTTCAATGGTTTGTCAGATCAAATAATTATTCAATGCTTATTCGTGCAAGCCATGGAATACCCGACTTGTCCTTTGTATATATTTTGCATACTAGAAAATACGATTGACGTATGAAATATTATATAGTAAGCACTCAAAGCTATTTTATTACTTGCATGTTAAGAAGGGGAGATCGCGCAAACAAGAAATATGATGAAAAGGGATGAGCTTTTAATGATTAAATATATATATGAAAAAAGTATATAACTTTGGCTGTTGTTGTGAGCACCCACCAGTGATTCACAAGTGCACTGACACACTTCTCAATAGTGTTTTCAATAACAGTAAAATATTTTTAAGACTATATTTATCTTTTTGACTTATAGATGATGAATGTTTGAAGGATATTCTTCCAGCAATGGCATCAAAATTTCAACGATGTATCCCACAGTACAGTATATTCCACGAAGAGAACAGCCCCTACAACTTACCGAAATGGAAAGAACTCAAAAACCTGACATCTTATCTGTCCAAATTTGAAATTAAGAAACTCTGTCCGATACCATGGAGATACAGAGACTTTCATGAAATACAGACTTTACCGTTTGGGGGAAAAGCAGCTACTTACGGTGGTGGAGGTTTTGTTGCTGATCTTGGATACAAAATAGCAACAGGAAAAGACGTAGTAAGGAAACTACAAGAAAGCGATTGGATAGACAAGTACACATCCGCCGTATTCCTTGAATTCACTCTTTTTAACCCAGCAACATCGCTGTTTAGTTCCGCTAAATTCTTGTTTGAGCGATTTCCTACAGGTTTTCTGAATTCTCTGAATCGAATTGACACTATAACTGTCTACTCGCCGACCAACAAGTCGCTCCTATCATTTCTTCAGATATGTCAGTTTTTCTTGATGGTCATCATCATAGCTCTTATGGTCTATGAGTTTATTAAGATATATCGGACTGGCCGAAGCTATTTCAGAGGTATTTGGAATTTGGTTCAGTGGTTGCAGATCATTAGCATCATATGTGCGATCGTAATGTTTTACTTTAAGGAGAAATATACAAACAAATTCATAGCAAATTTGCACGCGAATCCTTTTGAGACGTCAAGCACTGATTACATCGTCATGTGGTCAGATCTAGAAACAACTATTCTGTCATTCGTCATCTTCATCATAACGATAAAGCTAGTCCGACTGATCCGTTACAACCCTCTAGTTTGCCAGCTGAACAGCACTTTGAGAAGATCAGTCAAATTCATTTGCTCTTTTAGCGTTTTGTTCATTATTGTCATGTTCGGTTTGAGTTTCATGGCCACTATAGCATTTGGAAGATTTTCACGCGACTTCTCATCCTTTCCAAGGACGCTGAGTAAATTACTGCAGCTTTTGGTTGGTGGAAAAATATATCAGAAAGACATAAACTTCTCTCAAAGTCCGATCGGCCCATTATTTGTTCTCTTTTACACAGCTTTCACTTCTGTGATACTTGTAAATATGTTGCTTTCTATCCTAATAGAAAGCTTCAGCACTTCAAGAAAATATATTGATCCACAACACCTTGATGACTTGAAATTTGGACTGTTCATGAAAAACCACCTACGCAAAAAGGCTGCTTCCGGTCAGGAAAAGATTAACAAAATTCTGAGAAAAACTTTGGTGTCTTCACACAAAGGAGAGGTTTACGTTAAATGCAGCGGAGACGAGTATGACAATCTAAGGAATACCAATAACGGAAAAATGCTGAAAGTATGTAATCACAGCAAGGGAGAGAACCTTTCAAGAGAACTTTCTTTTGACTGTATTTCGTGCGTCAGCCACGAAAAGGAACCCTGGGATGAAGATGTTCAGTTGACGGAGATTAGAGGCAGTTTAGCAGAAATTAGCAGTATTCTTAAACGCTCTATTTCTGATATAGAAATGACACCATAGCATACTAAAATATGAAGCTGGTAGAACTGGTAGAACTTGCAACAAAATACCTCTCCATACTATTTGTGAAGACTGCGAATATAGGGTGATGGGAACCATGCATATATACATTAATGATATACATATATTTATCACAGAAAAAAATACTTTATTTGTAACGGTGTTTTTGAACGACTTTTTCGTATACACCTTTAATCCCTTAATCGATTCTTTTCCGGTTGCTTTCTTATAAATTCAGTTTTGCAAAGCTTAAATAAGGATCCAGAATTAAGATGCTCAATTAAGTAAAGTGAATCCACAGATTTTTCAAGGCTTTTAAATAATGAGAACTATGGCATTTTCTGGCTTTTACACTGATACCCTTTTCCACAAGCCACGTGAACATGAGCCAAGGATTTGCAGCTGTCCAGTATGTACTGTTTAATAAACGAGTAGGGATGCTCTATCAGGTTTAGGCCTTATAAAACACGATCTACGAGTTTATTGAAATACTTGAAAAACTCATGAATAATTCAAAAACCTATGGTCGAATTAGAGCGACCATACACGTCACGAACATGGGCTTTTATACATCGATAGAAGTTCGTATGTAGCTAACATGCGCAGTTGAGGTTTACACGTCACTGTCTGTACCAAAAAAGGCTCCCACATTTTGAAGATAGCATGCTAGTCTCAAGACAGGATTCAACACACACTATACTGCTTTGCACCACCACATACACCTTAATCCAAAATGGCGCACATTTACATGGAAACGAGGCATCAAGGGCCAAAATGCAAAGAAACAAATGAATATAGGTATTCAATCACCAGTCCGGTCTTTCTTTCCCCCTTACATTCGGGAACACAACAGTTTTGCGGCATTAGATTATAAGAAACACTGTAAATTTGTAACTTTGCACGGCCGGGTGAGTTACATGAAAATGAGGCATCCAGGGCCAAATTTACGAATTTACAGTGTTTCTTATAATCTAATGCCGCAAAACTGTTGTGTTCCAAAATGTAAGGGGTAAAGAAAGACCGGACTGGTGATTGAATACCTATATTCATTTGTTTCTTTGCATTTTGGCCCTTGATGCCTCGTTTCCATGTAAATGTGCGCCATTTTGGATTAAGGTGTATGATGGAAGCCATAACAAGAGGCACGAACAAATGAGTCTTTCCTCTTGTAAAACTAAATTCTTTCTCATGTAAACCAGATTAGATCGGATCAAATTGTTCCTGCCTTCTGCCATGACTGCCAACACGTGATGGTACGAAGCCTCTATTACAGTTGGAAGGCACTGCGGTAAAACTGTGTGCACACGAGACAGACAACTGTGCACATAATGCAGTAATAGATTGTCTGAAAAGTACAGTAAGTTGTATTGTTATAAAAGTGGCATGACTAATATTATAAAGCCAAATATATTTATTATAAGTAATAGCATGACTTGAGGATGATAAGTGATTAAATGTCCCCTCAAGCCTCGGGAGGTTTAGTTAAAGTCCCTCCGCTGGCCTTGGGCGTCGGGACTTCAACAAAACCTCCCTCGGCTTTCGGGGAAATTAAATGATCACTAATCACCCACAAGTCATGCTATTACTTATGATAGAGCGAAAACACTAGAACCATGAAACAAAATCAAATTGTTAGTGTGTAATAGTTCTTATTTAGCGACTATTAGTTACTATAAAAGACAAGTAAAGTTGTAATGAGGTATTGTTTCCTTTTGTATTTGTTGTTTCTGGTTGAGTGATATTGACTAAATAGTCACTAAATAAAAACTATTAGTTAGTAACTATTTTGTTTTTATTTCATGGTTCTAGTGTTTTCGCTCTAATCAAACTCAACAACAATGAATTACGTTGACCTATATTTTGTTTGATCACTTGTTGGTATTTTAAATATAACCGATCATCTGACCAAATCCCTTGAAAATCAGATTTTTAGTCGGATCCTGTTTGGTTTACATCTACTCTATGCAGCATGAACTTTACTAGAAACTTTACTATGAACTTTCCTCTTGTTTTATTCATTTTCATTTGTTACAGATTTCGCTCTCAGTACAGCATTAAGAATATATATGATAAGATTATGTTCACTAAGGAAACTCATAATCCAAATGAGTAATCGAGTAATCCAGTTATCTAGCTTATAGTACGCACGACAAAATTACTCGATTCTGATTGGTCTAGAGGAGTACAATTAGAGCGTTAATTGGTACTCCGCGGGAGTACCAATTAGGTCGCTATGGAAACACGGCCAAAAGCGGCAAATTTCCCCAGTGAAATGAGTGAAATTCCCAAAAAAATCAGTGTTTTATATATTAAAATACAAAAATTTCAGAAAACTGTTTAATACACACTTAGGAAGGCCTCAAATTATGATAACTAGACAAATTCAAGACGTAATAAATCATGTTTTGTAGCAGATAGTCGTTTTTTCTTTCTAGTTTTCGCCAAACAATTTGAGTTGGAGTTTTGAATGTTCTCGTTTTACTACCTGTTGTCTTCTGTGGTCTTCTCGAAAAATATATTCAATACCACATCTACAATAATTGTTCAATATGTAGAAAACAGCTAACAATAGTTTTAAAGCAAATTTCTTTCCGTTTAGCGAAAAAACAAAGCGAGTAGAGGCTCGTTTTTTGTTTTGAAAATAGTTAAGATCAAATCCTACCGGCAAACTGTCGAGTTGTTGTAGATAGACGAATTCAGCTATTTATCACAAGTTAATTGATCCTAAGTTGTCAATCCAGTCTTGAAATAATAAAATCTTCAGATAATTCACCATTCAAAGAAAATAGCAGCGAAATTCTTCAAGCTACAGGAGGGAATAATATCCAAAGCACATGGTCTGATCACTGGCGACTCGTTCACGGCAAGCTGTACTTCAAAACTCTTAACTTGAACGACATATTTGTCGCTTTTATCCCTTTTGATGTTGTCCAGCTAACTTGTTTTCAAAGAAAGTATTTTTGAAATTGTGTTTTAGCAGTTATTAGCAAATGCTAAGAGGAAAAAAACTTAAATTAGCGAACTGTAAACTCTCAACTTTCGTTAGTTTTCACACAGACGTTTTCAAAGAAAAGTCGCTTCTTGATTCGCTGTTTAGCTGTCAATACTGTCATTCAATAGTTGTAAACATGCATTAAAATGGCTTTTTACTTGAGATGTAAAATTATTTTCTAGTATTTTGCAGTTCAAATCATACATAAAATACTAATCTAAAAAGGTTTTACAGCAACGTTAACACTTTCTATGCTGTTCTTGACTTAGCGTTCTTGGAGAAGAGTCGGTTATAGCAAAGGCAATGAAGATGAATGAATGCCTTCGCTTCGCATGTTTTATAAAATTTTGTCGAGTGAACTATAAATAAAAAATCGCACGACCTTCTCGTACAATTTGGAATTAATAGGCACTCGTAATGTTTTGAAAGTTCTTTGATTGCACTCGCCTAAAGGCTCGTGCAATTACAAGAACTTTCAAAACATTACTCGTACCTATTAATTTCCAAATTGTACTCGAGGTCGTGCGATTTCCTATACAAATAAAGTGCTCGTTCTAGACTGATTTTTGATTCTGATAAGGCAGTCAATCACAACCGCAAAATCGCTTTTCATGTATTTCTTCCTCGTTGTTTAAGTACCATTCAATGCATCGAACTTTCCAGAAATAAAATAAAAAAACTAAGGTAAAAACTACACCCTTTTTACTAGCGAAAAAGACATAAGCAGTGTTTCACGGTTACTTGACTGACCCCTCTATTTTAGGTTTTTAAAAAGATTAGCATTTACAGCGCTAAAAGGCTACTGCCTCTTCATCAGTGGGAATTCGCCTTCAACTGTCAAAAACATTTTACGCGTGCTGATATAAATTGGCTAATACCATAACAACATAGAGTCAAGCACGGAAACTGTCAGTTCTAAATCTTTAAAAAAATCTAAAGTCGCCATTGAATCCATTGGAGCGTAAGGCAATTTATAAAGACGCGCACATCCTTTGACAGTTCCCACTAATGAAGAGGCAGTAGCCTCGAAATGTCTGAAAAAAATGTATATGCTAATTTATTTTAAAAATATAGATTAACTATACTGCGCTACACAGTTCATATATACAACTCTTTGATTCCATCTATGTTTAGGTCTAACGAAACGTAGCATTTTAGCTTTTTGAATTGTATCTACTCTTGCGTTTGTCACTTTTCTTTGCATGAAAACGACACTTGTTATTAGATAGGGATTGCAACTCAATTTCCATGAAGGGAGTGCTACAAGAATTTTTAATGAGTATAGTAATGTAAGCAGAAGCCCCGTCGTGCTAGATGTTAATACTATTAGCCAAAAACATAAAAGATCTAAGCTCTTTTGAATCTCTCTTAAAAAACCCAGGCTAACACCTGTTCTATTCCTTGAATTGCTGTATCTGCAGTACTTTGTGTTTAATTGCTCATATATAAGTGATTAAAAGACCACAGGGTCATCATCGGCTAACGCTGTCATGTTTCACCTTTTCAAAAATTCATTATTTATATTGATTTTTTTCTTTTCTTTTCTTGCAAGAGTGATGGAGGAAAATGCTCCGGATTCAGATCAACACAGAACCTGATTCTCTTCCCCTGCTTCATTGTCAACCTACAGTGAATTCATTACTATATATATTAGCAAAATATTTTTAAAATCAATAAGTTAAGTGAATGTGAATTCAGAATTCAGAGTATCTTGCCAGTTCCAACATTAAGTTTCTTTAAATATTTATTCTAATAAAAATGGATTTAAAAAAAGAAAATTTGGCAGTACGAGGATACTATGAAAAAGAAAAAAGGAAAACTTTGAAACCAAGTTCTGATGTCATAACGGCTACAGAACATGTTAAGAAAGAAACTCTCAGCTCTCAGCTCTCAGCGCATCAATTTTAACACTGAATTTTTTTTACACAGTTGTGTTTCTGAAAAGAACCTTTTATCAAAATACGATTATTTCATAATGAGATAAATTTCAATATATAAATTCATTTATTATAGACCTTTTAACATCAATAACTTAAGTAAGTTCCAATAAGCGTGGGTTTCAATTTTCTTTTTGACCTGAAGCTGTTGTTGTAATGCAATAGAGTTCACAAATGAGGTAGACTTGGTAGACTTGAGCCCCCCTCCGATCGACGAGTTAAAAGAATTTGAAGACGACATGCTTAAGATGATACAATCAACGAAATTCGGACAAGTAACGACCCTTTTCTCAACAAGCTCAAAGACGACACCGAACGCATTAAAAACGGAACCAAGCTACTCATCGCCGCTGACAAAACAACGAACTTTTCCAAACTGGAACCGTCAAAAGACAACGATCTACTAGAACAAAATATCACGAAGTCCTACAAAAAAGCACAACCTGATACCACACGAGCCATCCATGCAGAAAACAAAAACATCGCAACGAAACGGAATCTGCCTCCAATCATCAGTTATCTACCAAGCCACCGTCACACGTAAGGACAATAAAACTACGGAAGCGTACATCGGACTCACAGAAAACGACTTCAAGACAAGATACAGAAACCAAACCGCATCATTCCGACACGCAAAACACAGAAATTCTACCGAACTCAGCAAACATATCTGGACTCTTAAAACCAACAACATTGGCCACTTTATTTCATGGTGTATTCTTTCATCAAGCTCACCCTACAACAACTCAAGTAAAAGATGTAGCCTCTGCCTTAAAGAAAAATTTCTAATCATCTGCCGACCTGAATTGTCATCGCTCAACAAACGAAATGAACTCGTGTCTTCATGCCGTCACAGAAACAAAGCGTTGCTACGCAACAGCTGAACATTTAAATTTACCGCCACATTGATCATGTAAATTTTAGAGTATATAAACGATGGTTACGAGTATTCTTTGCATTAAAATTCCCTGAAGAGTGAGTCAATCACGAAACAGGCTTGTCGGGATAAAGGGTAGTCTCTTTGTTTTTCTTACCTTAATATCTATATACCGCTCTACTTTTATGTATCGAGCACTGTACTACGGAAAAATCGAAACACAGTCTTCCTATATATATAGTGATCTTTGGCCTTAGATATTTTTTATTGTCTAATTATTGTTAAGAATTGAATAAATGTCCTCATCATCAACCAGGATGATTGGAAAGTTACTAACATGAAAAAATTGTTATTCGTATCGCAGTAATTCCAAGCAATTAACCAGAAATAGCTTTACTAATTAATGCGCAGCTATTTTTTTTTCCAGAATGGACTGAAATAGGTTTCACTCTTCAAATTCTGATGTAACCGCGATAAAAACAATTGTACAAGGATGTCTTTGACTTTACCTTGATGGATTTCTTTCCCTGCTGGCGACTTTATGTCGGTTTTTATGTACCCGTGCGGTTACACTGGATTCTCTTACCATAACTTGGCGGCACGCAACCGCATAGAAAGCGAATAATCTATTTCTTGTAAAGCTTCACTGTGAATTTCAATGGAGATATTATTTAATTTACTTGGATTAGAAACGGTATTTAAATGATAAGCCAGGCTTAATTATAAGGGATTTGCGTTCTGAGAGATCATTAACAGCGAACATGAGGTTCCACTTTTTATTTTGAAAGAGATGGCTGGAAATGATTTCCTTTATTATCAATTTGTAATATTCTTTTAGCTTTTATCTTTTTACCAAGTTAATAGCGAAGAACATAAGAAATAAAGGAATAAATATTTGTGGCCGGTCTCGAGTCAGCACTTTATGCAATAATCATCAAAGCTTTCTCGAAATTTCTATTGCCTTTTGAATCAATGATAATCTATTTTGATATAATGGTCAAAGCTATTTCTTCTCATGCATCTGTGTATGAAACCCTTACTGAGTTATCCTGATTAGAGGCTACCGACATCCCACACACACACCCCAGTGTCCAAAGATTCCTGCGTTTTCTACCACACGAGTAGTCTTTTTACATACAAGTGACTTACATAATCTTGTCAAACCACACAAAAGGTGCGACCAAATAGTTTTAGTCGTTTTTTTCTTTTGTTTCTTTTCTTTTTTTTTTTTTTTCCTACTAAGTGAAGTTCCGACTGTTTTCAGAGTTTACCAGCTTGATATGTTTTACTAGCTTTTAGCATTGATATTTATAAATAACTTAGTTTTTAGTTTCCTTTAACACATAGTTAAGTCATTTGGGATTCAAGTATACAAAAAAAAAATCATTATCACCATCAATCCCTACTGAATTTCATCATCTTCACTATTATCATTATCATCACTCTTATTATTATCATCATTAGTGTTGCTATCGTTATTGCCACCAGTAGTTTCTCGTTATTTGACAACTACTGTCCATTAAGTAATTAAATCTTGAAGAGAACATCAACAATAGGGCAAATGTGAATCCATACGGTTCGCATATACTTGTAAAGACATCAATAACATGGCTCCAACTACATGCTGAGATATTTGAATTTTGAATTTACATTAATACACCTTTTGAAGATGTGTGAAAAAATACGAAAAATATCACTGTAGAATCTTAATAAATGATTATAAATTACTAACAAGTAGAGTAAATTTGAATTCGCATTACCAAAAAAATGAAGCAAGAATATAAATCAGCATTGGTTTTTAACATGTGGTAAATATCCAGTACTGACAGTAGGGACATACATATACGTGAAGCCGAATTTTTAAGTTTTTTTTTTTCTCTTATGAAACTCATTGCCCTTGGCTTGGATACTTATGAAGGACATCAATAACATGGCTCCAACTTCATGCTGAGATATTTGAATTTTGAATTTACATTAATACACCTTTTAAAGTCAAATTGTTTAAAAATACAAAAACATTATTGTCGAATCTTAATACTAGAAACGAGAAACTTATTAACAGAAAATATAATCGGCTACGTTTGTATATATTTGGTTTCTCAAGGGTACAAGAGATTACCGCTAAATTCAAACATAGTAAATTGATATTGGCATTTACAATAAAAAAATGAAGCAAGAATGTAATCCAGCATTGGTTTTTAAATCAACGTGTGGCAAATATCCAGTACGAACAATACGGACACACTCGTATGTGAAACCGAATTATTTATTTATTTTTTCATGAAACTCATTGCCCTTGGCCTGGATACTTGTAAAGGACATCATAATATTGCTCCAACTTCATTCTGAGATAGTTGAATTTTGAATTTGCATTAATACACCTTTTGAGGACAAAGTGCATGTTTAAAAATACGAAAATAGTATTGTAGAATCTTAATACTAGAAAACGAGAAAATTTTTAACAGAAAATATAATCAGCTAAGTTTATAAATATTTGGTTTCTCAAGAGTATTAGAGATTACTAAAGTCAAGTAGAGTATATTTATATTTGCATTAACAAAAAAATGAAGCAAGAATCTAAAGGCTCAGATACACGGTGCAACATTCCATGCAACATTGCTTGCAACATTATGATTAAAGAACTATTTCAGCAGCCAAATCAGATAGAATCTCGATTTTTTTCGCCTAATTTACAAGGATAATACAAATGACATAAAAAGAATAAAACAGAAGATCATTTTTTTATATTTTAGTGTGATGTTGCACGCAATGTTGCTTACAATGTTGCATCGTGCGTCGGAGCCTTAATTCAGCCTTGGGTTTTGAATTAACGTGTGGCAAATATCCAATATGGACAGTAAAATATACATATGAATATACGTATAATATGAAATTCTTTAGTTTTTTTTTTTTTTTCATGAAACTCATTGCCCTTTACTTGGAATTAAGAAACTGTTCAAAGGCAAGAAACGTATCCATTAATAATTACACAGGTAAAAGAAAATTCGTACAGTACTCATTATCATAATGGTTTTTTTTCAATTATTCATTTTGAATCGTCTCAGGTTTCAGACCTACCGCCTAATTGCTTAAATACAGAAAATTTTTCTGGGCAAATTTCATCGATGTTACAAATGTGGAGCTTAATATATTAAAGGTTCTCCCTTGTCTTAACTCACAATATTGCGTACCTCTTTCGTACCTAATCGGGTAGCTAGATGGCCTGGGTATATGGCTCCCAAAGTCATATATTGAAGCAATGCTGACATGTTGTGTTGACCAAGATCAATTCGCTACAATACCTGCAATTCTAGTATTCAATTTGGGTTGTATTTCAAAGTATTTTGCTTTCGCATTATATCGTATTTTTCTCTTAATAAGCAGGTGCCTTCGTAAACGACAATGTTGGAAGGTTGAATAGACTTCTGATTTCCTGGTTTGCCACAGTACGATGAAAATGTATTGGTTGTTGGTGTAGCGCTTCAGCTTGTTGGCGAACATCCTACCGAGTTTTTCGCTTTTACTGCAAACAGGAGGTTGAATGAAGCTGAATCTCTTGCTGTAATTATTTCTTGAAATTGAAAAAGAAAGTTGAAATGAAATATTCGAAAGTTGATACATTTAATTTGAATGCTTTTTAAAGAGAGAAAGATAAATGAGTTGGTTGAAGGGTGTTATAATCAAACTAGTAAATAAATTAATACTGATATATATATAATATATATAAGATCATTTACTTTGAGAAACCTAGATGTAAAAAACTTTTTTTTTTAATTATTTGGGGCTAACCTGAAAGTCTCCGCAGGATCATAAACCTCAGCTTAGATAATGTATATCAAAAAATACTGAATTGAATTGCGTTAGCACTAGAATTTGTGACATCGAGTTGAATATCAGTTTAGAAGGGTGCTGTTTTTATGTTCTTTGGTCAAATTATGATAAGCCAAGAAATATTTGAATATCAGTCTTCTGAATCAGTGAAGATTCTTTTAAAGTGGAATTGGGAACTGCAGGATTAATGTAAGTCATTTGTATGAAGTATTTAAGACAAATACGAAATATATGTCCTGTTCTTCCAATAGTAAATCCAGTATCAGAATATAGTCGACCCAAGCATTAAAAAGATTTCAAAATGTAGCTCAAGAATCACAAAAAAAAAATAGAATATTTAGTGGGATAAGATTGTTCCAGAAGCTGTAATTGAAAAACACTCTTTGATAATGCCTTCTGAAACAGCATATTTTTCTGTTAACTCCATTGTCTTGAATTTAAATGGTTTCCATAGAAACGTTTCATCAGTCACAATGAATTAAATAAGGCACAAGGTTTGAATATGTTATGCGAGACTATAATTTTGGGAAAGTGTTTTTAAAACATCTTTAACAGTAATTTTCTATTGTAGCTCTCTGTTTCTTTTGTAAGTGAAATAATAGCCTGTAACGACGTTTATAGATTTAAAACTGAAAACATTCATTTCAGTGAATTTGGTTAAAATCACTTTCTTTCACAAAAAATGCCATGGCGACCCTCGCTCTTCCTAAAACTTTGATCATGACGGATATGTCTCAATTTAAATCGCAAATTGTTTGAAAAAAGATGAAGGATGGAGATCCGAAAGAACACCCATCGAACCGATTTTCATAAACTGAGATCGGTGTTATTGTATGAATTCTGAAGAACTGGGAAGATTCTCCAACTGTGAACCTTCATTTGTCAAAAATGAGAAGTCATAGAGTTATTGCTATTTCTAGCAATTGACCGGTAGGTTATTTGACGGAAGCCATTAATGATTCATGTGTCGCATAATCGTGTAAATACTAGCGGTGAAACACCTAAGTGACTATTCAAGAAGTTGTTTCCTTCAGTATTATCGAGGAATGCGAACGTGATATTTGAAGCCACCCATTTAATTCTCAGAAGAATCCTGAATGACTAACAGCATGTCTAGTTCTTATTTATCATTTCATCTCACTTTTATTAAACAGCAGAGAGCGTTACGATAACCTGGCAGCTTTATCGTCTTTAGAGGGACTCCACATTGCAATACCTGCTAGGTTGCTTGACGATTCCACATCGCATCCAAACATACCATGGTTGTATTTCAAGACCAATATTCCATTCTTCTCTGTTGTTTGATTGGATCATTTCTCTCTTCAGCAACGGAAGCTTGTCAAGGTGAGTTTCTATTTTGTTTGATGTTGAATGCTTAATAATTATATATTTTTATGCGGTGGTCGGATAAAAGTCTTTTCAGTGAAGGGGCCTTTAAAATAGTTACAATCACTTGTTTATAAAAACACTTTCTGTGTTTTATTGTTTAAAGAGCGATTCACATGTATATATATTTGCGGTCTGACAAAACAATATTTTTTCCATGCTTTTGTAGTACTAAGTAACATTGTTGTGCATTGGATTAGTCTTTGACAACTAGTTCCCACTTCGCTAAATGAAAACCTTAAATTCATACGAGTATGTTCTACTTTGTCCCTTTATTAACCAATATCAAGAACACGCAATTGCAAAAGTAAAACCACTGTATAGATAGACAATAACCAGCGTTCAAGCCAGGTTCATTTCATAATATACACTCGTTCCCAAAAATTTTGAAAATTTTGGACATATATACATATATGTTTAACTTCATTTTTTTGTTAGAAAATCGCCATAAGCACCGTTGCAAATTTGAGTCAAATATGCACAAATAACATTTAACAAATTTGTCATGAAATTCAAAGTAAACGGCGGTATATATATATATATATATATATATATATATATATATCCAAAATTGTCATTTTTTTGGAAACACTGAGGCAAGACAAGCTTCTGTTGCTGAGATCCATTCTGTGCCATTATCTGTTAGAACGTGTAATTTTCTTGTAAGAGCGCGTGCAACTTTTCAATTGAACATTATCGATCTGGTGATTTGAATTACTGAATTCTTGTATGATACCACTTAAAGCAGTTATGTTTTAGTGCCGATTTTTTTTTTCCAATGAAATAAAACCATTTAAATAAAGGTAACTAAGTAAAGGCGACATCAGTAAACGATCCTCGTTTGAAATAGATACTAAGATCCCTATAATAATCTTGGCGCTTGACTTCTCACATTTTGGTACATAATCAGGTTGAGGTAGAAGTCTATCTTATATTGTCTTTGGGAAGCCCTAATTGTTAAGATAACTTATTTATGTATGTAAGCCCAAAGTTTTGTAAATGTTTATTCTTTATTTCCGTTGTGTATTTAAATCCAGGATAAAATCAGTCACTTTTTATTACCTGTATCGATTATTCCGAGTGTCATTTCTAGTTGCACGATCGATAGATAAAATGAAAAAAGGAACTCAAAAACACTGCAATGCTTTTATCCTGCGTGCTGAGCGTCAACATTAATGTTCTCAGTACGTGTTGATTGCTAGCTCAACACTCAATGCTTTTATCTTGATTTGCTATTACTGATGGTATTACTGCTATCGTGGAGAATGCCTATGCCCTTGCTGCAGTTCATGTTGCTGCTGATACTTCTTCTAATGTTATTGCTACAGCTATTTCTGACGTTGACGCCGATATATATATATATATATATTTTGCTCTCATTGCTTCTGCTGTTGTTACTGCTGGAAATATTTTTAGTGGTGCTATTCAGTACTAATGATAACAGTACTATAACTGCGGCCTCTGAATGAAAATTAATGATTTGCTGAACCTGTTGCTGCTGTTGTTCTGCAAGCCATTTCAACACCTGTTAGTATAAAATGAAAACATATGAGTTTCCTTTAATTTGATGACAGATCCAATATAACATAGATGAGTATTAATCTTATTAAAAAAACAAATTGCATTGGCTTGCACTGATATTGGCAAATGTTTTCATCTGTTTTTTCCCAAATGGTTAGCAACTAATTGGCAGCCTGTTTACCTTAATGTGAACCTGTTTTAATTCAGCAAAAAACAAATTATATAATATTGCTTCATACATATAGCATGTGGTCCTTTTTTCTAGAAAGAAGTTTATTTGTCTAAAGAAAACAGAGATAGATTGGAATTTTCACAGCTGTAAACACTGTACACTGTATGTCAACATCACTTTATATTATTATTGAGGAATAATTTGGTTTTCTTTTTATTTCTCTTAAAAACGTATTTTGTTTTAAAGCTTTTTTTTCCCGTGTTTAACAAAATGCATTAGAGGTTTTGCTAAAGAATCATTAACCTCAATTTGTTATTGTTTTCATAAACATTATTTTTTAAATGTGACGATTTTTTTAAAAAACATTTTCGTGTACACCTCTTCTATTATTTTCTGAAATCCTAGTCTACATCCCCCCACCAAAAAAGAAAGGAAAGAAAAAAGCTGGAAAGACGGACATTTTTGGTTAATGCTACAATAAACCAACTGTTCATTTTTCTGACCGCTCGATTTGACATTGAACGGGATTAGGATGTGATTTGACACGTCCCCAATGGAAGGCGTTCACACGCAATAATATGACTCCCAGTAGGAGGAATGGAATATATCTCGATATGGTACCCAGTGGAAGGCATTAGGCAGGCAATATTTGTTGTTTTAGTCAGGTCATAATTTCAACATGCGTATAAAGTGTTGTGCATCAATATGGCCCGACTCATAGTTAATTACAACAGTAAAATACAGTCCAGTCAAGTATCTTTTGTTCAAATTCTAAAGATGTTCAAAATCCGTACAAACTTTGAGTTCACCTATTGTTTTTAAGCTCACGTAGTCGAAAATGGTGGCAAAGCAAAAAGGTCTAATGAAAAATTAAAGAAAGGGTACGTGGTATATAGCAGTGAACACCGTGTTTACATTTTCTAGAAGATCTAAATTATTCCTTTTTGATTTCGTAATAAATGAATGATTGATTTAAATAAAGCCGCCTTAGAAGTTAGGGGGAAAAAGGTTCAAATTGATAGTAGCAACAAAGGATAGCCCGAATGCGATGCGTACCTTTTTGGGGAGAAAAATGGCCATTTTTTAACATGAATGGCTGTTAAATTTCATAGTCCTATTTTCTATACCGTTTAAAAACTGCAAATGTTATGCCCATTCACCCGAGGCTTCGTAAGCCATAATTTCAATTAGGTAATTAAGGTCAAACAAAAGACAGAGCCTATCGATCGTAGATAAACGATGAATTGTCTAGAATTTTCGTGTGGCTTGTGCGGTGCAGTTGTTGGGTTTACACCGACCGTTGGATACCTATGCGAGCGCCCTTAGGGCACAAACGACTTCAGTCCTCCAGTTTAGTTATTGGAAATGTTCATGGAGCTGTTCCATGGGACTTGGGTGGGGACTATCCTATTGTGTGGTATGCTCGTTAATAGTTGGACAACAGCGGTCGTCCCTTGGCGTTCAATCTAACTCCCCGGGTCCTGAGGCCAGGGAAAGGCTGTTTATCTGGCTTATGTTGTTGTGTTCGATCTTCACTGGACACCTTTTGTTAAGCTTTGTACGTGGTATATTCATCGCGTATTCTTTCACGTATTTCAAGTATTAAATTTCGTAATTTAATGGGTTTCAAAAACTTAAAATATTATTATCATCCTGTCATCATCCTGTCTGTAAGAGCTGATAGCAATCGAAGCAATAACTTTTTGTTTACACTATGAGCACTATCTATAGATAATACATTTATTTTATTAAATATCACTAGGCCAACGTTTATCTAGCTTTTATTAAAAAAAAACATGTTAGATTGAAGTCAACAGAAGCACATTTGTTCATGAAGCGTCTAGCGTCTACGTTACGTATTAGCAATTTTTAATTTTCTTTTTTGGCTTATGTGTTTGTATTGAGAAATTGAGGGATTATCAAACGAGCTCTTGCGCTTCTCTCTCTCTCTCTCTCTCTCTCTCTCTCTCTCTCTCTCTCTCTCTCTCTCTCTCTCTCTCTCTCTCTCTCTCTCTCTCTCTCTCTCTCCCTAATATCTATAACTATAAGTATAAGCGCATTTTGATCCGAACAGTTATATAATCTAAAAAGACTGATTTTAACGATTTGCTCTTTTAGCAAAATAAAAAAAGAAAGAAAGAAAAAAAATAAAAGAAAGACGACTAGCTGATACCTTTTGGTATGTGAGGTTGGCATACGGGCGCTTTCTAGCTGGTTCTAAAAGGCGCTTAAATGAGTGGTTATTTGAGTCAAAAAAAAAAAAAAAAAAAAAAAAAAAAACAGAACCACTCAATTCTCGCGTGTATAGATAAGGTTTTTATATTACATACGAACACTCTATATTCTTGTTCTTCTTCTACTTCTATTTTCTTTTTACTGTGTAAAAAAAACTCTAAACGTAGTCATATTAAACTGAACAGCATTTTCTTAATGACTTAGATGTCCATAATTTCGGCACCTATCGTGAGTCACGTGACGAGTCATCAAGTAGGGAAAACAAACAATAATTCGGGTAAAAATATTGCAAATTATAAGGAGAAAATTTAATAGAATGTATTTGTAAATTATAATATGTTTTCAAATCGTGAACACAATAAAAATAACACTCCTTTCTTAGGGAAAACGTACACCTCGAACAAAACTGTTTTGTCATTCTCGCAGGTCGAGATGGAGCAGAAAATGCCTTTCTCTGGTGCGATAAACAAATTTCTTTTTTTTTAACTGAGTGAATGCACATTTTTTCCATTTATTTTAAACATCTCAAATAAAAATGGAAGTCACCGTTCGTTTCGAAGAGATATAAAAGTTTAAAGAAATGAAAAACGTCTTTACAAAACATTTGATCGACGTCCTCACGATAAACTCATGCGCAGAGAGAGGCTGCGCGCGGATCCTGCTCGCAAACGTTCTTAAATACCTAGACTAGACATAGAATATACATAGAAAAATAAAACTGCATATACACCATGCATCTGAGAGAACCAAATTTGCGCTGTTACGATACATTTGGACATTGTACCTGATGTTTAATCAGCTCGTTTGAAAGCCAAATACTTACAGTAAATCAAATTACACATTAGTGTTTTGATCTGTAAAAGTAGCTGTATGTGGGCAAACCTTCTTGACCTAAAATTTCCAAATTCATTTAATTGTGTACCATGGCGCCATCTTGTCTGGTGTTGTAAAAGGCAATTGACCACTAAGGATAACTTGGATTATTTATAGAGATTTTGTTCTGCTTTTCTTGTAGCCAATGTTTATAAGACCTTTCCCTCAGGCGAAACTCTATTAATTTACTTGTCGAGTGAAGTGCCTTAAGCGACTGCAATATGATGGGACAGAAAATACTAGAAAGCAAGAGAATATTAAAAAGCTGTTACCTAAAATGTAGATCACTGCTTAAGTACCAATTAAGACTTGTAAGAACCAAGCTATATTAATAGTTTAAATCTTTAAAAAAAAACATTTTTACAATTTGCAACCTCTTAGTTTCTAAAAACAAAGGCATTTGCCAAAATATGTAAAATATGTAAGTCACAAATACGTAACATGGAAAGGGAAAGTTTACTGAGTTGTGACTTCCTTTGATCTTATTACTATAGATATTCAGTAAATGTAAGGATTAGGTCTAAGTTACTGTATTAGCAGCTACCTAAATATATGATAGTACTTTTTCAAGTTTCTTTCAGTTTGTCATTCCCTACAGTATCATTTCTTTGGTTAAAGATTGCGTATGAGAAGACACCTGAATATGAATTCACCTAAAAAAAAATCTTAATTTCAAGGGAATGGCACGCAGGCCCGTAGGCAGCCTGAGGGAAAGGGTTGTGGGGGGATTCGAGCGCTACTCCCCCCCCCCCCCCCCGAATCAACAAATAACCAAAAAATATATATAAGAAGAATCATAGCAATATCGCATCGACCTTGTATTTGGTGGTGTCATTAGATATAGTTAGAGATATTTTGAAACCAAACAGTTGTTGAAAATGGTCTTGGTCATGTGCATTGCTAAAAAATCCAAAAGCTTTCAGCCCCTCAGCTAGGTACTCACTGCATTCTTTCCATAACGCGACGTCCCCTCCAACGTCTTCCCCACCCCCACACGTCCTGACACGCGTCTTGAATTCGCTTGAGTGACTACGAAACAATAGCTCAACTTCGAGATTGGACTTCATACTACGCTTGTCAGTTGAGCTTGGAACGACTGAGGTTTTGTCATAAAGTTTTAACGTGTAGCTCTCAATGTTTCTAAGGGCAACCACCACAACAAACCGTGAGAATGATCGCGTCTGATTGGCTGAATTGGTTTTGCTGCTTAAATATCAGTTTAGCTCAAACAAGATCAACTGAGAAGCGCAGTATATCCATATTCGTTGTGTTTATCAAGTGCAACCTCGACTTGGAACTATTCATGGGATGGGACGGGGTGGGATGGTTGACTCGTTGGGGAGAGCCTACAACAAAAATTGTCTACTTTCATTTTCTTTTTAAGTGTCATGCAATGATCCACTGG
Source organism: Anthopleura sola (assembly GCA_023349425.1). NCBI lineage: Eukaryota > Metazoa > Cnidaria > Anthozoa > Actiniaria > Actiniidae > Anthopleura > Anthopleura sola. Next base: position 9,346,768 of record JALHLI010000004.1, read on the forward strand.
GACTTCAAAATGGTCTTATCACAGATTCCCAAATATTAGGCTTAAATTCATATAACGACGATAACCGTAATTATGGTGCCAAGTTTGCAAGACTGAAAGGCAAGAGAGGATATCGAGGAAAACAGGGCAAAGGCAAAAGCGCTTGGATAACAATAGACCTTCGGAAGCCTATGATTGTAACTGAAATTAGTACACAAGGATACGGTGACCGAAGTGCATCCGAATGGGTGACGAAGTTTCAGTTATTTTTCGCTACAAACAGTGAGGGCGACTACAAGTATTATAAGAGCAAAAGCGGAGCACAGATGGTAAGCGAACTCCGTCGTATTTTTCACCCGCGCATAGTTAATGGGGTGAAATGTATTCCACTTCATTAACTATGACCAGCGTAAGCATTAGCTCTTTACCAAGATAGTATGAAGTAATCTCCCATACATTGCATGGAAATTATTTGAAAACTGATCTATTTTTAGCTACGCGCGCAGCCTGAACTGAATCAAGAATCTTATCATAAAATAGTTGATGCTGCTCGCGCAGCTAAACACAGCTGCATGCAGAGCTAAATGTAGATTTTTCAAATAATTATCATAGGGCACGGAGATGTGTTCTCTTACTTCATACTCTCTTGCTCTTAAGCGGCTAACTTGGTAGAAGTTTTCGCGGGAAAATTCTAGTCACGGCCAGACTCCTGTCACGCCAAGTTTTATCGTCATTTGTTGTAGCAATTATAATGGTTTGCGGCTATTTTTTGTTGTTGTGCTTCTGGTTAACTTATCTTATGAACAGCTGATTGAATTTGCTTTAGCACCTTTTCCACTAATATGCCAATGGTTTTACCTATAAAATACATGAAATAACATGTCACCAAAACAACATATGCTTATGAAATGGGTACACTCAACCTTTAAAAGAATGCCTTTGAAAGTCTTTTCTAATTAATCTATACCAATTGCAATGTTTAATTAGACCTTTCAAGGCAACAAGGACAGAAGCACTGTGCGTAGCAATACCATTCCGCTGCCCGTTGTAGCCTGGCGCATCATGCTAGTGCCTGTCTCTTGGCATAACAACGTGGGACTTCGCATGGAACTCTATGGTTGCGATCCAGGTAAAGCTTTCTTAACTCGACACCTTCGCCGGCCTAAGAAAATTTTAAATGAATGAATAGTATATTATGGAAGAGCCTGCATAAAAGGTTTTTTTATGTGGAAGGGAATGTGGAAGGAAAACCTGAGATCCCGACCTAGGACCGAGCCTAGATGTACATGACAGAATCAATAAACACATCTTCTCCGATGTGACACAAATAAAAGACATCGAAAGGTTGTGATTTATTTTCATTTTGAGCGTAAAGTGTAGGTGATTATATTGATTATATTCGGATACACCGTGCAAGTCAATGTCAATATTTTTATTGAAAACAAAAAAGATGAAAAAGAGAACAGAAGCTGCTTTCATTTTACGATTTTATACGTATTTCATTCAGTCATTTTATATTTTCATTGGTGTTTCCAGGATATGGTTTCAACGTTTGGATGATGACTCCGAGTATCCCATTTACAATGGATTTCTTCAATTCTTCTAGTGAAACCTACATTCAAAATGCCGACCAAATGATGTCGGAGGTAATATAATCAGTACTAACACGTTGTGTATGAGGTTATAAAAAAAATCCGCACTAATCTCATATATTTATCATGTACAGATAAATGCAGATCTGCAATTGGAATATGGATTTTTGTCCGCAAAATTGATGAGGTTCAGGTGAGTGTACTAAAATACAATACCACAATATCAATATCAGTAGACATCATGATGACCCTTGTCATATTCTCTCCTTTTCCCCTCTAAAAAAAGAGTGTATTAATCATTAAAGTATTCATTACAAACGTTAACTACCTATTCTCCTTCTGTATAGTCCTCAGCAGTCCACCAATTTATTAACTTACGCTGCAGCAGAGATCAAAATTGACTGTTTACCCAAGAAGGAGCAGTATCTGGTTGGAAAGCTGAAGGCTCTTCAAAAGAAAAGTCCGCAAATATTTTACCCTGACTTCTTTCAATTTCAATACACGCGTAAGTTTTAGCGTAGTAAATTTTGAGTGAAATCACACTTATTACAGGGGAAAAACGACGACTGCCATTGCCTTGCATTATATTTTTTCTTAACAAATAAGAGGAAAACAGTGATGCAAGAAACGGACCCGTGGAGAAATGTTACATACATTTAATAATCTTATTTTATTTCATTTAAATTATCGTCATCATCATCAGTCATCATCATCGTCATCAGTCATCATCACCATCATCCGTCATGATCCTCCTCCTCCTTATCATCATCATCATCATCATCATCATCTAGTATCAAAAGATTATACATTTCTCATGTCAAGTTCTTTCAAGATCACAATGGGAATGGAATTACGTTTACTTCTTTTTCGAGAAAAATTTATTTTCTATTTTTTATTTACAAAATGTATAATAAAACAATTATATCAGAGGCATTATGATTTTAAAAAGTAAGAAATTTCTTGTTATCTACAGGTAGTTGTGACTGTCCTCCACCAATCGTAACTATCAAAGGACTGAGCAGATTGGCCTTATCTCCCACTGTAGTATATCGATCAAAAAGATTTTTCAGACTGGAGAGCACTGTCAAGTTTCAATGCAGCCGTCAAAATAAGTTTTTTATTTCTTGGGAAAGTGCATCACTCAATAAAGGGCTTGAGCAATTATCTCCCATGATTTCTATTTCTCAGAAAATATCTACAAAATCAAAGCAGATTGAATTCCTGAGTACAGCACTGTTTAGAGAAGCCAAAGAAGTGTATGTACGATGCAAAGTACATATGCTCGCAGTGCCAGGAGCCATAAGTCATGATTTTGGATTTTTTAAAATAGTCACTCCACCTCTTAAGGTAAATATCACGGGAAAACATGCTTTCGTCAAAAATAAAGAATTCATCGTTCTTGACGGGTCTCGATCTATAGATCCTATGGCCAAACGTCTTACACATAGACGTCTCACATTCACTTGGTACTGCAAGAAGAATGGCGAGGAGTTCCCAAAGAGAGCCACTTCATATGTCGATATTGCCAATGCAAATTCGGTTCCATCAAGTGGAGGATGCTTTGGCTTTGGGCCTGGAAAACTAAGCATTAAAAGCAGGAGGTTACGATTAGACACCAAACGTATGGATGTTGGTGAATATATTTTCAAATTGACAATTTCAAAGAGAGGACGCAAGTCAAGTACAACCTACAATGTGACGCTAGTATCTCCAGCATCAGTTAATATAAGGTTGGTACTATAGTTAACTATAAAAGAATAAATAACAAGAATATTGTTTTGATATTATGTGGTTCATGCGCACGGTTTGTACACCGATTAGCTGAATCCTTGAATTACAACCAAGCTTATTTTTTAAAAAAATGAGTAGTAAAATACGATAAATATTCACGAAAGCAGGAACGGATTCAGGATTTTCTTCGGGGGGGGGGGGGGGGGGGGGAGGGAGGTGGTTGTCCTGCTTTGGAAGGGCAACGACACACAAATAAAACACCAGTTCCCCCCGGCAAAAAAAAAAAAAAAAAAAAAGAAAGATATCCAAGAAAGAGAAAATTGTTACGAATTGGATATCTTCAAAGCTGTAGTAAGGTCACAAAGTCAACCTAGGGAATCAAAGGAAAAATATATTGTTCTGTATTGGTTATCTTAGTAGAGGCAAAAAGTCCATCCAACAACAGGAGGCTAAATGATGTACTAACACTTATAAGCCCAAATGGCCAGCGCTTAGTTCAATAACCTAGCAATGGAATCAAATTCAATGAGGTAATAATTCAGCTGTTTCATTTATGCATGGTTCTGTTTCTTTCATACGTTCACAGCTGTGTAAAATGTAATAAGGAAATCAGTTGGAGCGAAAGAATTACTTTTGAAGTTAAGTGCTTTGGATACGACTGTCTAGGGAAGCCGAATTATCAATGGCGAGTCTATCAAAGAAAAAATACATTGCCAAACCAGTGGATGAAGCTAGAGAATGTTTCTTCTACGAAAGCAAAAGGTGGATCTCGATTTGCAATCGAGAGTTTAAAGAATCAACTGCAAACTTTAGAAGGGGAATCTGCAACCTTCAAAGTTGAGGTATTACTTATGGACAACTCGAACTCGTTATCTGCGAAAGATATGACCTTTTTCAATGTAAACAGAGGTCCACGTTTGTTGAACAGCGACACAGGGGGGTGCTTTGTGTCTCCTTCTCGGGGAATAGGAATATCAACCATATTCGTTCTGCATTGCCGAGGATGGTACGACGAGCATTTGCCGCTTAATTATCGATTCGTTTACCATGGACAGTTTTCGACCGTTATATTTCACTCTGGACCAGAGACAAATGTAAGCACAACTTTACCACCTGGGCAAGAAACTGATGACTACAACCTGAAATTAGAAGTCGTCATAACAGATGCAAGAGGAAGTGAAAGTGAAGCAGGTTTAGTTGTAAAGGTATATTTCATGCAAGCCTTGAAATGTGTGGTAAAAGCTGTTCTTTTGACAACTGTTTTATCAGAGGCGCAAAGATTTTGATACAATTCTTTTATTGTCTAAGTTTAGAAAAATGTGTCATGCACTTAGAAAATACCATTGTTGTAGATCATAATCGTTTGATTGAAAAATCCGGCAGAAATTGAAGTCGTACTCAATTCCTAAAATATCGCCTGAATCGAAGACACAAAATCAAAAATAAAAGCGATATAAATACAAATTATTAGTAAAGAAATAACTAGTATTTGAGGGAGCTGGACAGTCCAAAACTTCATTTTCTCGTCCCTCTTTTACAGGCCTCCATAAAAAATAACCGTTTCGAAAGAATGGGGATTGGAGGCGTGTAATGGAAGAGAGCTTTGTAGTCTCTATAAATACTAAACGCTATTTCTAAATCATATTTTCATGTAAAGACAAAATATTTAAACTGAGACGGAAAGGTTTTCTGAGAGATGACATAGTTATATTATATTTCATTTATTTGCGTTACACAATCGATTTAAAATGCCGAAAAAGTATCCCGAGGAATTGCGTTTGAAAGCGTGTTTGGTTTGCGCGATTTTTTATCGGATGCACCTCAGATCGAAGAAACTTTTCTGTACCATTTCGGTCTCAGCTCTGTTCTCTATTTTGAACCCGACAGTGATTTTGCAAGTGAGTGTATGGTTTCAATCCTTTTCAACACAATTTGTTTCCAGCAACATTTATCATATTCTGTTATCACAGGTAGAGCCATCTACCAGTCTTGAGGATTTTCAGAAAAGGTTTAGGAATTTCACGAAAACCGCTGGATCACTTGTCAATAACGGTGAAACCGACACAACCGCAGAACAAGCTTTGGCCTTGATACAGACGGCAGAAAAGATTTTTCACAATGAATCAAACATCCAAAACCAGGTAAGAATTGTTGATGTTCTGATAACTAATTTGCTTTAATGTTTGAAAGTCACATTATGTGCCATCGTGAAGAACAACTATTTTTACATCGCAACTTATCCATTACGTATATTGATTATCTCTGAGCCTATCCCACATGGCCTAGTGCCTTAACTCTCATCTACTATTTTTACATCAGCTCGGTTTTCATTGTCCCAATCTGTTGAATATATCGCATGGCCCCTGAGTTTTCTAAGTCAAAAAATTAAGAATTCCGAATAGTTTTTTTTTTTTGTTGTTGTTGTTCATTGGCAGTTAGTGTATAACAAAACACTTATTGACTGAAACATCGGAAAAGCAGTGTGTTTTGCGGTCTCTCGAAGGCGAACGTCGTCGTCTCCAATTACAAAACACACTCTTTCCCTCACTCTCAGTCATAAAAGTGTTAAGTACGCAAGGGGAATATGACATATTCTCTTTGCATACTAACGCATATTCCCCCTGAATGTTTTATGAGCAGGGGTTTGCGCATGCATTGGGTCAGTGTAAATATACCCAATGGGTGGTACTTTGTACACCCTACCCCCAGATGATAATCCATCGAAGTAAAGTGTCTAGTGCTCTAGTTCTTGTGATAGCATATGTTGGTCTCATATTACGAAGGATTACGCATGCCTAAGACATAACATACTAAACATACTAAATAAATAAATACCGGCTAAACTTACAAAACATCTAGTGAAAAATCAAATGTTTCAAAGCTTTAGTTTTCCACTCTATTAATATTGAAAATTTGATTTTAGACTACATGTATTTGTTCGTCTCGTTGTTCTTCTTGATGATTACTGCGCAAGACATTCCAAGTCCTGTCAAACTTTTATCATTCTTTTAACCTGAATTGGGGTACGCCATCACATAACTCCTCGCTTCAGGACGATAACCCTTACTTAACGTGATTATTTATATTTGCATTCGCAGTTAAAAGACGAAATACTCTCCAGTATTGAGCATATTAAGCTTAAAACTCTTCCTCAAATAACAAAAGTCGTCGCTGTTGTCGCCTCTGCAACTAACCAGACGGGAACGTTAAGTAAACGGGCTCGTGTAAGTATGTTCGTATGCATCTACCCACATATGCTGTATCTTCTTCCCCCCCCCCCCCCCCCCCAACCTCTTCATTAATTTGCTTTCTTTTCAAAACTCCCGCACTGTCAAATACAAAAAGTAAATGATTTTTTTTAACCTCTCTTCTTTCGAATCTCAAATAAAAAAAGCCTTCCTCGGATAAAACTCTCCTTTGCAATTTGAATCTACATGTATGTGCACCTCGTGTAACAACTATAAAATTGGTGCGCAACTTTGTTTCGGAAGTTGAAGGTCTTTCTACTGTTTGTAACCAATAAGATTTGTTGCGCGCGGGGTAGTAATACGAGCAATATTTGATCTACAACATGTAACGCAACATTGTTGCTCGACACGGTTTTGTTGCTCGTGTTACTACACCGTAATGCAATGCACTGCCATTACTCAATTGCAGTCTCCCAATTGATTTCATTGCTTGCCACAAACGACGAGCGCTTGCCAGGCAGTATGAAAGTAACTATGCAAAACTTGTCGTGTGAGGTGAAATTCTAACCATTTTAAAATCAACCTCTTGCAGGAAAAGGCTATTACACTGCTACAGCGATCTGCAAGTGCTATGGCAAGAAAGTCGAATGAGGAAATTAGTAACTTGAAAATCATATCCAATATCAGCGCAGCTGTCTTGATAGGGATTGGAAAGATAATATCGTCATCAAATGCGGATAATGATACTGAGGTACAAAGCACATATCATATTTATTTATATATTATTATGTATATATATATATATCTTGGGCCAGTATATTTTAGTTTAATATATTTTGGAAATTATAGCAGTATACTTTCCTCAAAAAATTCTGAATCCCCCTTCATTAAACAATTTCTAAATCTTTGTTTGCAAGTAAGCAATTCTTTTCCCTTTTTCTCAGTCTAGAAATGATACAAAGCAAGCTGTTGAGATAACAAATGCAATTGCAGATACTATGGTATCGATGAAGGAAGTGGGAGACCCCCCTTCGGTGGTTAGGTCAAAAACCATCGATATCTTAGTGTATCGAGCAGAACCAGCTGACATCAGCGACAAAGCAATTTCTGAAGGAAACAGTGGAGTCCAACTTCCTTCCAAGGAAGTTTTGTTCGGGAAAAGGGGCAGTGTCCCGTACGTGGATTTTCAGGTAATCTTCCTTTGAGGTGCTAGGCTAGGGACGGTGGCCACTAATGTCAGCGCACCTGTATCTGGAGAAGCAATATACCTGCTTAGCAAGTTTTAAGGTCAAAAAAAAACAGCAACAATTTATGTAATCAAAGACGGATCAAAATAATTTGCTGAAGTTCAGGTGGTTGTGACGAACAATACTTTCTAGAAAAAGTACAACAACTACAGGGACCGCGCGAGGGGAGGGGCTGGTGGGACCATATCAGTCTCTTATATTTACCAATCTTAGCCCAACCACGTTTTCTTATACTACTTCCTTATATAGCCCCACCGTTTTTTAGGGTACTCCGAGTCCATTACTAGTTGTTTATTCCTAAAACGTTTCAGATATAATATGCTAACAAATGAGAAAAAGGCTTACGTCGTCGGTATATAACTCTCACATACCTTTCTTAGATGCTTGGTAACCCCCCATTTTGTTCAGTTGCAAAACTGCTCAAAAAAATTTTTTTGCTACCGTCCTTAACTGCCAAGTAAACCTTATTTCCAAAGTTTGATGGTTTCTTTCTAACCTATGTTTGTATGAAATCTCATTTTTTTCTTTTAGATGATAATGCATTCCAAAAACCCGTATACTTGGGATTCTGCGTCCAACCTCGTTACTTCAGGTGTTTTGGATGTAAATTTAAAGTTAAGTTCGGGAAAAATGTCTGTATCGAACTTGGAAAAGCCTATAGGCATTACAGTTGCAACAAAGAAGTTGGAAGCTTCGCCGACCACTGGACCCGAAGCAACGTACTTCGCCAAGCCATCAAATGGTTCTGATAACTTAAGATATCATTCTTTTAACTTGGACTCCGAGTTACATACCGTAGAGTTTAAAATTGTTCCCGATCTTGGTGTATCACTGAACGTCTACGTACGCTCTGGCGAAAGACCTACCACCCAACATTTCAATCTTACAAAGAGGATACCGGACTTTACCCAATGTAATTTTTCACAGAACGACAATTTGACAGAATGCAGCACTGACCCTTTCGTTATCAGGATAACAAGCAAAATGACCGGGAAATTAGGAATCCATTATCTTGGTGTTCAATTTTTTATAGGAAACTCAATTGACCATGCCAATGGTACAAACCAAAATGCACGCTCAATGCGTGTAAGAAGAGACTGCGAAGGTAACAGCAGAAGAAAAAAAAGATCATGTGTTGGTGTAAAAGATCCACCGACAACTCCGGCTCCTACACCAATGACTATTATTCCTGTTTATGATGCGAACACCGATGTAAATTACACATTGACATCGTCAGTATCTTTCTGTGGTTACTGGTCTGAGGAGAAGGAGAAATGGACAACTGACGGGTGTAAAGTAAGTAAATTAGGTCTTCATAATTACTTCTGATAAAATTGCAGACAGAAACATCAAAGGGCTTTTGGTGCGCAGACACGACGCCATTGCTAACAGAATTGTTAAAGACATCGAATGTTTTCATTTTTTTTTTAAAAGAAGCACTTTATCTTGATATCAAGCTGCCGGAATGACACAATATGTTATGTAATGTATTTATTGATTATAAATATATATATATTTTTATATTAACAGGTTGGTGAAATGTTAGGCAACGGCAAGATCAACTGTCTATGTAACCATTTGTCAGCTTTTGGAGGCGATTTCTTTGTAGCTCCGAATCCTATCGACTTTGATAAAGTTTTCTTGGAATTTGGTCGACTTGGTGAGACCGGGAATTATGTGGTTCTCTCAACTGTCTGTGTATTATGGGCTTTGTACGTTATCGGGCTATTGGTTGCCAGAAAAGCTGATGTCTCGGACAAGAAAAAGGTAGCATAAATGTTTACTATAAATTTTCAATGCAATTGGTTGGTCACTGACATAATAGGAGGAAAGCTGATTTGACATAGCGCCTGATAAAATTTGTTTAAGTAGTTTAAGCTTAAAAAAACAAACACACAACAGCTGTCCCTTGCCTATTTACCAACCCTCTTTATATAAAGTTTTCTAGCTGGAGTGGGGAAAAACAATGAAAATATTCTAAATAAGAAATTATGATTTAAATAGTCCCCATCATAATTCCCTGTGGCACTCTGAAAGGTAGTCGTGCCTTTGCATCGAAGCGAAGCATAAATAGTCTTTAAAACCTAATTCGACAATTATTCGTATGCCTTGTGTCTCGCTTCCATGCAAAGGTACGGTTTCTTTAAAAGATGGGCAGGAAAATGCGAAGAGGACTTTTCTCAAAAGAATAGAATTATTTTGTTTTATTCCGAGAATTAGGAATTAGTGCATGCAGGGGATGAATACCGGAGAGATTACAATAAACCCAACGATACGGCCGAATATTGAAAATACCATGATACTTTGAATCGAGACTAGTAAACGTTGACCTCATGATTTTCCAATGCTCATGATCAATATCTTCTCAAATTGACTCGGGTTTTTATTGGTTCTTAAAAAGCTCATTAATATTCAACGACCATTTTGTCCAATCCGATGCTCTATTTTAGTCACGAGGAAAACATTTTATACCGCATAAAGTACTTTTCAAATTTAAAGCCCGGGGAGGGATTTGAATTCGGGCCAGGGGAATAATGGGGTAGAATAGAAGAACAATGGAATGCAAATGAACATGAAGCATTATATAATGGCACATGTGTCTTCCAATGTGTTTTTTTCTTCTTCTTTAGACTTTGGTGGACTAAACTGCCGCTTTGGAGGCATGTTGTTACTCATCCAAAAGCTAGTCCCGAAAGACTTTACATGCAAATGAAATATTGAATTTCTAATTTTATTCATCTATTATTACTGTAGGTCAATTCCCAAATGCGAACAACCCGCCTTTTTCTTTTGTTTTCTCTTTCTTCGCCCTCGGGATTTTATACCTGATAAAACACGTGCTGCGAGTTTATTAAATAGTACTAAGCAAATGAAGGTTTATTTTTATTATTCTTTAGGGGTTAATAATTTTTAAACTAAAAACATTTTTTTTTTTTGGATATTTCAGGTAGTTATGCAAGTCCTTCCATACGAGGGTGATTGCTCAAGTACCTATCAATATAAGGTATCCATAGAAACAGGCATGTGGTTCGGTAATGGTACTACGGCAGACGTCTGCATTGCTATCTACGGATCAATGAACACTTCTGGACCAATTCAGCTTACAAGTTCAGAAACTGATAAATACTTTTTCTGTAGAAGCAGTGTAAATACCTTCATCATTTCTTTGCCATATTCACTAGGAAACATATACAAAGTTAACGTTCAGCACGACAATGGAGGTTCAGATCCGTCGTGGTTTCTGAAAGACATTATCATAGTTGATATGAGTTCAGATGAGAAATGGTTCTTTGTAGCTAATCGTTGGATTGCCGTTCACAAAGACGACGGAAAGTTAGGATGTACAATTCAAGAGACCAAAACGGATGGCAAAATAGGTTTCAAGAGCGCTTTTCATTCAAGAGTTAGTAAAAAACTGGGAGAGTCACATTTGTGGATATCTCTATTCAGTCGGCCGCCACAAAATCCCTTTACGCGATGTCAAAGATTATCATGTTGTTTGTCAATAATATTCGCTGCTATGGTCACTAACGCAATGTTTTATAGATTCGGGATTGAATCTAAAGATACAATACACATTGGTAGTTTTAAGATAAGTTGGACTGAAATAAAAATAGGGATGCAAAGTGCCCTCATTGCCATCCCAGTGAACATTCTATTGGTGCTAATCTTCAAAAATATAAAGCATTCACACCACAGAACAGAAGATGGCGAGGTAGAACTTGGAGCTCAATCTAGCGGAATTTTACCACGGTTCTTCATTTATATAGCATGGGTACTTTGCTTGTCCATCGCCGCTGTATCTTCTGCATTTGTCGTGTTTTACAGTCTTCAATGGGGTGCCAGTACATCCAACCAATGGCTGAAGTCCATAATGGTATCACTGGTAGAAGACACGTGCGTAATTCAACCAGTGAAAATAGTCTTGTTGGCGTTCTTATTGTCTCTCATCTTAAGGCGTCCAGTTGACCACGACGCTGTGAGTGTTCCACCGTCAAAAGCAAAGAGGATTCACATTAAGGAAACTACATCACAACCTTCATCAGAAGAGCTAGAAAACAGTCGTCGTTTGAAATCACAAAAATTAAAGCTCACTTTGGCACTTATTGAGATTGCACTGTTCGTCATCTTCATAGTACTGCTTATAATTGTTGTCTATGGAAATCGAGGAACATCAAGATTCGATATAACGGAAAACCTGAAGAAAACGTTCAAAGAATTTAAAAAGGTTTGCACTAAAGGATTTTATTCCATTCAAAAAAGTGATTGCGCATTCCTTAATTACAATTTAACTTACCAACTCGTAAGGCTGCTGCGCTTTTGCAGATCAATTTAATTATTACATTGAGATTACCAGGTGATCTGACAAGGCGCTAAAAGCCTTATTTTTATCATCGAAAAAGAATCAATCCCATCAACCACCGCACGCTCAACGCTTTCGAGTTTCGTAGAGGCCGTCTTGGAAAAAAGGATGTGTGACCTTTCTCGCCAATAAACATCTTCTTAATGAAAACGAGACACTTGCAATAATCAATTTGTTAGATTTTGAGCAATCGTTTTTCCTCAAATCACCTGTATGAATCAAGTGTTCAATCTCGATAGGGGGTATTAGTCGTCAAGTCGTCAGAGCCAAAGGCGAGAGAGCAATATCTTCCTATTTTGACCAAAATGAGGAAAAAATCTCGATCTTCCGAATTTCTTTTCTGTAGGGCAGTATTCGGACGGCTAAGTGGCGGAGCCAAACTCGAAATGTTCCATTATACCTCAAGCCAGCCTGAGGCACTTGGGTAGGGCGTGAGCTATCCCAAGGGTGCTGGGAAGCCGGGATCTCTGACATCGGCCATAAAAAAAGGCTTGCTTAGTTATTAGTTACAAAGAATATCCATCAAGCAACACATGGTTAGGAATATTTTTTTTTTCTTCAGGTCCGTGATCTGGCAATGTTCTGGGCTTGGGCAAGAAATCGATTTGTTCAAGAGGTGTATAACGTCACGTGGTACAACAATAAAGCATTCGATGGACCCGAGGGCTTTATCAGCAACAGAGACATGTTTTTAGTTGGCATGCCTCGACTGAGGCAAATAAGAATAAAAAAAGGTAAAATTACTTTGGAGACAGGAAGAACAATTGGACAAATATATTAATTTATGTTATCCCGGGGAATTTTCTATTTGTCCAGGAACGCCGCGATTATCGGTTGAAATACAAAACAGCGAAACAGTCTTTTTTTGAATCTTCTAGCTAGCCGAAAAAGTGGAAACCATTTCCAGATTGTCCAGCCTAATTCCAGTTGGTTTGAACCAACTGGAATCGTCCGAACCATTTGAGGAAATTCTTGGAAATTTTCAGGCTCAGTTTATTCTAATTAAAATTTTCGCGCGCGTTGACGACGAAAACTTTGCAAGATGGCGGACCATCAGATGTATAGTCGATTTGAACAGTTCATTTAGAAATGTTACGGTTTCATTAACCAGTTTTCCTGGACAAATGAAAACACCCCAAATTCTAGTGGTTTTTTCATCTTATAAAGCATTCTCACTCATGTGTTTGTTCGTTCGTGTGTGCGTTCGTACATTCGTTAATTGGTTGGTTAGTGTTACATTAATGTTAGTCGAACAACTAATTGAGTAAACCTTTTGAATCCATTTTTGTACCATAGATCCACTATGCCTCGATGGTATGACTTTGATTGAAATACTACATTTCAAGCGATGCATATCTTTCTATTCAGCCAACAAGGAACAGACATCAAAGTACAATTCGATTGGATGGGTTCCTATCTTAAATGCATCGAGTTTCCATTCCGTCTTCGAGTTGGAAAAAGTTTGTCCAAAACCTTGGCGTTACCACAAAGCAAGTGAACTGTCGGTGCTTCCATTTGGAGGAGGGGCGGCCGTGTATTATGGAGGCGGATTTGTCGCCGATCTTGGCTACAATCTCGAAACTGCTCAGAAAGTGCTGGCAAATTTAGATGAAAATAGATGGATAGACAACTTAACTGTTGCTGTTTTGGTTGAATTTACCGTATTTGAACCAAGAAGCCAGTTGTTCTCAAGTGTAAGACTTTTATGTGAAAGACTTCCTACTGGAGGATTGAATTTAATAACCAAAGTTCATACCATTCCCGTCTATTTTCGTAAAGCAGGATCATCTAATGTGAGCCAAATATTCCTACCTCTGTTTATGATTGTAGTAATTTTACTGTTTGTCGTTGAACTCGTTCGAATCTGTAAAGGTCGTTTGAACTACTTTCAAGAAGTGTGGAGTTGGTTTAGTTTATTCCAGTGCTTTGGTTCAATGGCAACAGTGGTCATCTTCTTCTTCAAGCAAAAGTACACAACCGCATACGTTAAAAGAATTCAACAAAACCCCTACGAAACAACAAGCTCTGACATTCTTATTCTATGGTCTGATGTTGAGACTTACGTATTATCATTTGTTATCTTCGTTACGACTGTAAAATGCTTACGACTTATTCGCTTCAATCGCCATGTTTGCCAGATGACGTCAACTTTAAAGCTATCTGGAAAGTTCTTGTCTTCCTATATGGTATCGTTTGTCCTCCTTATACTTGCTTTCACCGAGATAGCAAGTACGTGTTTTGGATCGGTATTCCTTACGTACTCTACATTCATACGAACAGTTGGAACTTTGCTTCAGCAACTCATCGGGGGCCGACTTTACTTTACTGCAATTCGTTCAATTGATCCAATACTTGGACCAATATACTCCTTTTCTTATGTCTTTGTGGCCAATGTATTCCTGATAAACATGTTCATTGCTATACTAAATGAATGCTATTCAACCGTTCGGTGTTCCTCTGCCGAAGACTTTGCTGATGCTGAGCTTGGCGATTTACTTATTACGACTCTCAGAGTCCTTAAAGACCAAACGATAATAAAAGCAAAAATGATGGTCAAGAATCTTCTTCCTAGGAAAAGAGGCGCTTACGAATTTTCAGAGAAAAAGTCAACTGTTAATTTAAGGAGAAAACTTGTGAAGTTTAAAAGAGAATTTCACGACAAAAAATTGAGAGGAGGTCAAGGATATTATAACTTTAAAGTCATTGAAGACAGAAGTGGATATTGCTTTCAAGTTATTCCGACTGAGGTCATCCAAGATTGTGATTATTCTGATATTCTCGGTATTTCTTATAGACCACTGAGCCATTATGATATGCAGGGAGAGAGAAAAGAATGGAAGAAATTTTCAGTAACAGAGGCTTTGCAGACACGAACACCAACACCAAGATTGCCATCCTTTGATTCTGACTCAAGTGTAAGTAAAGTGCACAAGGACATTCCTTGCATACCAATTGCTCAAAAAGAAGATCCTAATATAAGCGAAAGCGACTACGAAGACGAAAATACGCAGCTTCAAAACATTAAAGACAGCTTGTTAGACATCAAAAGTTGCTTGATGTCCCTGCCTTCATTTTCATCGTCAACAAATGACAGTGCTTATGAGAACAGTTCCGAATTGTGCTGGGAGCCATTTAGTGATAGCGAAAATGATATCTTTTTTGAAGATGTTGAGGGGGTAATCTCGCCGTATGGAAGATTATCAAACCATTAATTAATCAAAAATGAAGTTCACAACTTGATGATAACTGCTTGATAAACAAGATTCCAGTTTGAGAAAGATTACCAGTGTAAGCCATCCGCTTCATTCAACACTTGCCTCGCTTTCTCTCATCTAGTTTATTGTCAAAAACAGTACTCTCATATTTTTTTCTGGAATCGCGACAGAAATAAATATATTTTGTTAATTTTACTATTTGTATTTACATTTGATGTATCACAAAACAGCCAAATCTCATCCGGTAGCCTTGAATAAAATGGTATGTTAAGAGAGTAAAAAGACAATAATATATTCAGACAGGTTGCAATTGCACGTGACAGTCGTAACTTATAATCCTTGATAAACTTGTGTAAACATATTTATCGCTTCTACTTGCAACCACGATCATTAAACACGTATCTCAGTCGTATCTCCGGCCGCAGTTCGTATCCCAGTCACCCCATGTGAGCTGAGTTGGTTGGTTCTATTTCTGATTTGAGAGTAAGAAGGGAAAACCCAGATAGCCAGAAAAACCTGGCTATCTGAATTTTCCATTCTTCCTCTCAAAGCAACTAATTCAAACTCACTCAAACGTCTGTTGTTTTTACAGCTCGACGCGCAAAAGTTGGACCACATTTAATGTATGTAATCGCATTCTCAAATGCACGGGATTTTGTGCTTTAAACAGACACATTTGATGCCAAGCTGTCTGGTTTTGCCAAATGAGGGGTAAAAAATTACTTTTGCAAAAAACCCGTGCATAGCAGTATACGAATATATTAAAAGTGATCATACTTTTGCGCATCGCGCTGTAATATATTTTTTCTTTTTTTTTTTTTTAATGATTTTCATGAGACCAGTGGCCACTGATTAAGCAGGGGGTATCAGCCTGAAGCGCAGGCTTTTTGGTGATACATTCACCAAATGAGTAGCCCGAGGTGGAATTATTACATACCACAAGCATAATGCCAATAAATAATTTTTTTTTTATAACGGGGATGCTTTCTGAATACTAAATGTTACACTATAACTATGCCTCATTGGCACTTTCGTGCCAACAATGATGAATATTTGTACTAAAATTTGAAAGCAATGAATGTATTATGCTTGGCAATCTTGTGAATTTTGTTTCGTTCATTCTGTTTAAAAAAATGGCAGCATCGCCGTATGTGGGGAGATATTCTTACTGTATATTGTGGAGGAACAAAACCACAGTGTAGACTTCAGACTTTTAGAACTAGACTTTTATTTTGTTCTCGCACAAGTTTGAGTTATGTTGCAAAAGGATTTTTAAAAGTGTTAGATGTGTGTGTGGCTTGTCAAGATAGATGAAACTTTCGCGTCGATAGCCACAATGTGGTAGCCATTGTGTGCAACCAAGAAATCGAGAAGAACAATCAGAAGAACAAATAGATATAGTCCAAATCAAGGTTCGAATATTATACAGTGTAAAAGCTCTAGCTTTGAAACATCACCAAATAGTTAGTACTAAATACTATCAATACTAAACTTAGTTAGCAAGTTGTTTTATAAGTTTTAAAGTGTTTATACTTGATGTTGTGCATTGAGCATGCGTATAGCCCTTTGTAATGGAAGACCCACATGGGCTATCGCAGGAACATTAGATACGTCACTGCACTTGGTGTTTTGTTGAAATACCATTTGTGGAGGATCAGTTTAGGTGTGCGTGGCCATGGCCATGCGCAAACTCCCGCGAATAGACCTCTTTACCTTCATTGTTTGTTGTGCCCATTTCAGACCACGTGATGCCACTCCTGGGAGTTGATTCTTTCATTTGCAAATATTTCAACAAAAGAACATTTCTCAAGGGAATTTCATTTGGTCTGAAATAGGCAATTTGCATACGAAGGTAAAGATGTTTATTAAAGCGCATATATTAACTCTGCCGGTTTAGTTTTAAATTCACTTCTACATGTACAGATAAAGAGTACAATACGATGGCACAGTTTTACAGGATATGGACTTCTCAATTCAGAGATATAAAGGTTTAAAATTTAAAAATGTATGATGATTCTTATTACCAAAATATATGTTGTAGTAGTCGTGTTTTGGTGAGTTTACTTGAAAAAAGGACGGATACCTGGGTCGACGTCATCTGATTTGTATTTTCAATGCTTTAATCTCTGAAGTGAGAAGTCCATATCCTATAATACTGTGCCATCATATTATACCCTACGTGTAGAAGGAATTTTCAAACTAAACCGTGTCAGAGCTGATAGGCGCTTTTAAAGTGCTTATGGCACTTATTTTATTCATTTTCTTTTTCTTTTTTTCTTTTTCTTTTCTTTCTTTTTTTTTTTTTTTTGCATAAAAATGTCATTCTAAGAAGTATGTCGAAATATTTTTTTCTTATTCCTATACGCTTCTTTCTATTTTTTTCCCCTGTGCTGTTAAAAGTGCGATTTCCAAAACATAAGCAAGCCATAAGGGAAACAAGGTTTGTAAAATCAAAGGAGCAACACGCAATTCTTGATTTCTAAAGAGATGTATAAGGGACTCAGAAACCCTTCCCTCGTATATTGGAGTTTAAGTAATTTCTGCGCTTTATAATCCCTTTTGGTAATTTATATGTCGCTTCGTTATTTAAGATTCGAATAGCCTACATTCAATATTCTGGTTACATTAGGAATAATTTTTTGTATTTTGAATTGTATTTTGTGTGAACACTCAACCAGAATATAGCAAGTGGGTTATTTCAGTTGGTTTTTGAAATTAATAGCGTAGTTGGGGGTATATATTGAAGCGAAAAAATAACCAAACTCAACATGAACTCGTTAGCTGATGACTAGAAATGAACAAAAAATTACGCATATTGTTCATAGTTGCCGACGATGTTGATGTCGATTGACTTTACCGTCATGTCACCCGTAGCTCATGATCGGGAATAGTGCATTTATAAAACAGTTAGTTAGTTTGGTAAAATTTCGATGAATATTAAACTCTTAAAGTATTTTCATGAAGAATAGTCTAGTCGAAGATAGCCCCAATATAATGAATATAGCTCTTAGAATGTTCGGCCTGTTTCACCGACAGATTAGCCAGTCTCTTTCACAATCGTCATTCCGATAGACGAACACATTGTAATTGGCAGTAAAGTTGCCTTCAAAAGAGGAAGGCTAGATTAGATGTGATATATAGCCGATGCTTGCAAGCGACCACCTGAGAAATCGAAAAAGTAGTCGTAAATAGAGCTGGTCGGTAACGAGAATGGACTCTAATGAGCGACAATGCAAACGTGAGTTCAAAATCGTGATCCCCGGTAACTAGAGTTGGTCGTTAACGAG
Organism: Anthopleura sola; assembly: GCA_023349425.1. Taxonomy (NCBI): domain Eukaryota; kingdom Metazoa; phylum Cnidaria; class Anthozoa; order Actiniaria; family Actiniidae; genus Anthopleura; species Anthopleura sola. The sequence continues at coordinate 9,365,370 of JALHLI010000004.1, forward strand.
AATGGGCTCTCATAAGCGGCAATACAAACAGAGTAACAAGACATAGTAGTATGCAATAGGGTTATAAGCTATATACCCTGGCATACTAATCATATATTGTATATTAGTGATATTAGAGATTGGTCATATTCAGTGTTCTTACTCAGTTGCGTGTTGTAAAGCTTCACCTAGTCCCTTTCTTAATTAATTATTAATTACATGTTCTAAAAACTCATTTAAAATCGGCACCTGCTGAGGTTCTTATCTTTATATTTCTATTCAGTTGTATATCCTCTTAAATGTTTTTAATGCTATTGGTGTTTAATATCTAATGTGAAGCGAGAGCTTTATTAATTAGGAAAAAAAGAGTTCAATTGAAGTGCGAATAACGATATTCGCAGTAATTTGAAGTTCTAGAATATCCCAGTAAAATAATGTCCAAATGACAACATCAACCACATTGATATGATCTAAAGCGAAGATCATGAATTAATCATTAAAATGCTGGGTTGTGAAAAGCCACAACTTCAAGAAAGGAGGAAAAAAGATTATATCACAAACTTTGTATATCCTTGGTTTGCCTTATACAAAACAAAATTCAAAAAAGCTAGGAAATTATTCTAAAAAAGCTAGTAAATAGGGAAAGTCTATTTTTGACAATCCAGGCAGAATATGCTCACCAAGAAAGAATGGTTCTTAAAGAAATGACTAGTCAAATACATCAATCAAATGGTAAAATATGCGTTTGGTTATAATAAAGTAATTAAAGATATATTATTGTGCGAATGTCATTGTTCAATAAATTGACCGACAATCATGAGTTTCCAAAGTCATATGCCACATTCACACCAAAACCTGTTTAGTTAAACTGAGTTTTTATTCAACAAAATGTTTAGAGACTAGAAACGGTTAACTTAGACTCTAGTCATTTCCTAAATTATCACTATATCTTCTTTTACAATACCAATATATATTTGTATATAACTTTTTTTATATATAGAAATATAGAAATACATGTAAACATAAAAAAAAAGGAAATGGAAATAAAATGTAATGTAATGTAATGAAAGCTTCAATATAATTATTTTATCTCTAATCTGTTCAGAACAATATGAAGGATAGTTTATATGTATTATTTCATCAAAGAGTGGACAATGTTTGTAAATAATTTTCTAAACATGTTTAGTTAAACTACTTTAAAACATGTTTAAGATATAGTGTGAACGGGGTATATAGCTTTGGTACATGCATTATAACTGCAGTCCTTAATCACAGTGTAATAGCGTAGCAAGTTGCTAAGAGGGTAAGCAGGCTTCCTGGCTGCTAAGCTGGGAGATCATAGCACTTTGTTTCTCCTCCTTGTTTCGCTTTATTTCTAATCCATGTACCTTTAACTTTAAATTGTCAAAAAAAAAATCTGATCGAGAGAGGAAGGTAAGAGGTGAAACGTCGGCTTTCTAGAAGACTGATTAACTAATTCCTAGCCCGCTAAAGGAACGCCGACGTAAAAATACAGTAATTTTTACTTAGCTTTATTAAAGACAAATTCTGCGGCTTACCTTGCCTGCATCAAAAATTCAAAGAATATTCTAATGAAACAGCTAATTTAAATTAGTCAAAATTTTTAGATAACTAAACCAATTTTGGATCGTTATAATCTTTTCTATAACTTCCCTTTTTTTGGTGACTTACAACAAATTGGTTTATCTAAAAAGTAATAAGTTTTTTGTTTTATTCATAAATACTTAACTTTTTTATCAGGAAAAAAAAGGCAAAGATGTCAAAGGTATCCTTTAATTAGACGCACACGATGGTTATAATAAATATTGTACATGAGATAACCCTCTCTAAACGATGGGTTCATGATATGACGAGTTTATTAGCATTAAGTATAACAGAACCATGACTCTGTGCATTAATTTAGTTTCAAAAACAAAAATAAGAAGAGACGGCGATCGAAATGGAAAGACCTTGACCATGGTGTTGTGTCTGGCTTATTATTGTGTCAAGTATTTTAAAAGGGGCAAATTAACAATCGTTCAGGAGCAATGAGTGAAACAATTTGCATGCATTAAAAGAAGAGAAGGAAATAAATGAAACTGTAAACAGTGGAGTTAATGTCTAAACCTAAGGCTAAAAGTAACGCATAACGCTGAAACAAGAGGGCCTTTGAAATCCATTGTAACCTAAGGGGAAAAATGACTTATTTTGTTTGACTAGCGGCCCCATATTTATCCTTACGTTTTGAGCCACTAAAAAGAAAAATAAGAAATTGTTAGAATTGTCTGGATCCTTCTTTGTCAGCGTAGGTTCATTTATCATCCCAGTCGAAGACTGCTTTAAACATTATACAAAAGATATCACTTTATCGAATATTTCTAGAAGGAGAAAAGAAAAGAAAAGACCACCCACCACCATAGTTAGAGATAACCATTGATAGCTCATAAATTCCCTAAGATAATTAAGGTGTAGCTGTTTAACTCGGGAGGGCACAGTGTTACTGTTTTCATTCACTTCGCAATGAATGAAATTATGAAGTTGGGGGATTGGGGTATATCCAATTATCCGCTGCAACCGCTCCCTCCATAAAATGAGTGGCAAGCAATAGTTCCACAGCATCTGAAATAAAATACTCGCGCAAAAATGATTACGAAAAAGAATTCCATTCGGCTTTTTTTTTTTTTTTTTTTTTAATCAAAACAATGCCTCTAACTGAAAAAAAACTCCCTTTTCCCATTGCTAAAATTCGAAGATAAGATCAAAATCATGAGATCTACAAATGTGCACGTCCTCCTGTGTTGAACTGGTTAATATACCCCGCACAGTGGGGAATGTAACACACTAAGGCTTGCTGGCCATCAGAAATGATACATGCTTTATGTAAGGGATTCAGGACACTTGATGTGTATAATTACAAAGTAACACCGTCATTTGCTCAATGACAAATACTGACAGACCAAGCACATTATGGGGGTCTGTCTGTGAGGTGAAGTGCACTAAACCTCAAAACCATTGGACCTCCCATGATCTTGGACTTGACTTCTTTACTAATCATTTGCTTGCTCTTACGATAATCAAATGCAAACTTTCATTGGTTTTTCTTAACTAATCGAATTACGACGTAACACTCTTAAAAAGATTCTCGCTATCAGCATCTTCACTCCCTTTAGGAGTTGACTGAAAAACCTGCGCTCGATGGAGAAATTAATTCTGTCAGTACTTCAACTGGTATTTATCCTACTTTTAGCGTCCCGAAAATGTTATGGTCAAAAAGGTAGGTCAGCATTTTGAATCTTCCCTGGGCCCATTTTCGTAGAGTCATAGCACTAACAGATGGAACACCCTATAAGTAACAATCCATTGATCTTATAAAACTTCAAAAAATGTACACAGATCATAAAGATATCGACAAACAACTGAATTGTTAGACAATAGGAAAGACTAACAGTGGTTAAAATAACATAAAATTGGCATTTAAAAAACTACTTGGCTCGAAACGATATGTCTATAAACAGTTAAATTTTTATTTGTCGTAATGATGTACAGTAAAAAGTAATTGAAAAAAAGTAGACTCATGAGCAAACTTCCGTTAGTAAGGCTTGAACTGAGTTAGAAATTAAGTAACTGCACGAGAGGCTGTCTGAAAATATTGCCTGCAGGGAATGATTATGATGTAAAGTACAAACACGAATTTCCTTATTCCAAACGTAAACGAAGTTTTTTTATTATTTAAGAACTTACTGCTTGGTCAACCAAAAATTGATTAAAAATTGACTGAAGTAGCTGATCTTTTTATTTTAATATGCTTTCCCTAGATTACGACTTTTTAAAAGGTGGTCATCTTCAGAACATTTGAGTTTTGATGATACAATGCTTTAAACTTCAGTTCCGTGCATGCGACACTTTTTAATTGGACAGCTGATGGCTTGCTCAATGTTCCAATGAATACCATAAAGCATTACTCTCTCTAGCTTAAATTCGTTGTTATTTTAACTCAGAGAGTGTTTGTTTTCTTTTCTTGTTTCTGTATATTTTTCCTCGTGTAATGATAAAGTTTAAATTAGACTCGCGATGAATACAAATTCGCATTTTATACAGAGAATCATCTTGGAGGCCACAAATTATTCAAACCGTTTAGCTTTTACAGTCTCCTTCAATTAAGCCTTGGAAGAGGGCAATAATTTTTCGAGAGGTGTTTAGAGGAAAGCTACCGTTTTTTGACATGCGTAATTATTTTTTTGAGCTTGAGTTTGTTAAGTATGGCATTTTTCGTCGAGATTCTGATGTCAAATATCACAATTTCTTTAATATACTTAATGGATGTTTGCAAGTGCCCGTAAAGTAAACTTGTATGTACAGTATAGTGTAATGACTAAGACATCAGATTAGCTCCAAGGTCCCCTGCAGAATAAGAATGAAGGGTAACAGTATTTTGAACTCAGATTCGAGGAGGGGTACAGTTTTTACACTCCTCAGGTGAGGGTCGCAATTTTTCTCACCACTCTTTTGTCAAAAATAGGGTCCCTCTCCCTGTTAAATAATGATAGATCCTTTACTTTTAATGAAGGAACTTTTATCATCCAAATGTTCAATAATCCACCGTCTTTTTACTCAAAGATGGAGATAATAAAGTTATTTCATTAAGAATAGAGTTGATCATTATCGTTGTATATAAAGCCGTTCATAAAAAAACTGGTATCAACGATTGGTGAGAATGGTAATAAAAGAGAAATTTAAATAAACGAAAGCCGCAGGCCAAATATTTCTTGTACAATACTTCTGCTAGGAGGAGCGGCATTATTTTGGCTCGACGGATTTAACATTCGGCTAACGAGCACACAGAGAGAGAAAAAGTTCACTATTCTGCAGTACAATGATTATTATGGAAATGCAATTCAACCAGCAAGCATTTGAAAACTTTTTATCAAAATTTCCTAACTGTTTATTCTTAATGGGTAATAATTTACTTCTTAATTGTTATTTGGTCCCATACGAGAGAATTCAAAGCGATCGTGGGTTCGAATCACCATCAGGTGTCATCTGGTGAATACTTGCCGCTCTGATCTAGCTAGGTAGGATGCATTTGAAATACCAAAATAAAGGTTGCTTTTGTTAGATGTTGAAAATATAAAAATGGATAAGAACAGCCGATAGTTTAAGATATCATGTAAAGAATCATCCACCGGCTTGAATATTTCTCCAAAGTATTATATTTCACAGTTAAAGCTAAATAACTGACCAGAGAATACCCCTGTTTAATTGCTTTTTTTTGTTGAGACCTACCCTTACCTGATAAGAACTCCAAAAGGTATGGCATATTAACTGTTATAATGCATATGAATTAATTTATCGTGCCATATTTCATCCATTCATCTACCCACTCATCCATCTGTCTAGACCTTCTTCGAGCTCTCCACTTCAAATAACACACCCATCCCTCCATCTATTAAGCAGCGCATCTATCTGTCTATTACCCCATCCATCAAATAATTCATATTTATTTATTTATTATTTTAATTTATTTTTTCTGTTTTTTCTTTTGTTTGTTTCCTTTTGTTGTTGTGGTTGTTGTTTTTATTCCAAAGGTTTTACATACAGTGACCGCGATGGCTCCAAACTCAAAATAGAATTAGCTACATATGTTAGCTATATATATTAACTAATTTTCTGGTCTACAGGCCACTTTTTCTCTCACTGAAGTTTCAGTCACGAAACTTCATCGTAAGATTAAGAATCTTCCCTCGCTAAATCTTCTTTAACAAGTCGCTAAAGTCGAAAAATTGTTTTTGTTTACTTTAAGACAGACATGACTTCGATTAAACGTATTTTTCGCATGGCAAAAATATGAAAAAATACTTCTTGATCCATCTTTGTCTACATTATTGCAATTGTTCCCGTGTATTTGTCATTAAGCAAAGCGCGCGAGAACCCTGTGCATAGTGGTACAAGGACGGACGTATGTATGTATGGATGGATGGATGGATGGATGGATGGATGGATGGATGGATGGATGGATGGATGGATGGATGGATGGATGGATGGATGGATGGATGGATGGATGGATGGATGGATGGATAGATGGATGAATGTATGTATGTATGTATGTATGTATGAATGTATGAATGTATGTATGTATGTATGTATGTATGTATGTATGTATGTATGTATGTATGTATGTATGTATGTATGTATGTATGTATGTATGTATGTATGTATGTATGTATGTATGTATGTATGTATGTATGTATGTATGGACAATAGAATGACATAATCAAGCCATGAAAAATCAACTCGATGGATTACCATTTTTTCTTAAGTATGGTGCTCCGCTAAAATGCTTTATTTTTCCGCTTTTGACGTTAAATTTATTTTTTTGAAATTTGTTTCTTTGAACGAAATTGAATGATTACAAAAAAGATTTAATTTGACGTTGAACGTCAAGATGTGATGCAGGCCACCTTATATATTCAATTGAATTAAAAACAGTAGCAAGACCACAGACAGGCCACATACATTATTTCATCTTTCCTTCTAGATTTAACCGAACTCTTTTTCAATAAGTATCATTTCAAAGTTATTGTTGTAATCTTTATAGGATGCGACGAACCACTTGGTTTGGAAGACGGAAGGATTAAAGACAGTGAAATCACAGCCTCGTCAGCTTTTAACAATGATTTCTCGACCTACGGTGGCCATCAAGCCAGACTGAATAAGAGAACCTGGTCACCAGGATACAGAAGTGATAATAACAGCTCGACATGGTTGAAGGTGGAATTCAACAAGCCAGTGGTCATCACAAGCATAGCTACTCAAGGTTATGGGGATGATTCTGTAGCGGAATGGATGACAGAATTCTTTCTTTTCTATGCAGATCTACACGGACAGCAATTTAAAGCAGCCAGTAAATCGGATAATGAGGTAGTAAAAAATTACACCTTTTTCCAAAATGGCGGCCGAAAATTCAAATGAGTTAAAATTAAAAACCAATACCAGGACTAGAAAGAGCACCTTTACTTTAGTAACCCTACAAAGATTCATTATGTCAGGTGTAATATCGGCCGAGAAAACTTGTTTTTTTAAATCGACAAGTTTACAGACGTTTGTATAGCTTGGGGTATAGCGTATCCTCCCCAACCATACAAACGTCTGTAAATTTGTCGATTTAACAAAAAAAAAAAACAGTTTTCTCGGCGGATATTACACCTGACATAATGAATCTTTGTGGGGTCACTAAAGTGAAGGTGATCTTTCTAGTGCTGGTATTGGTTTTTCACCGCCATTTTGGAAAAACGTCTATTGCGAAGAGCCCGACTGCCAAGATTGAGCCGTTACAATTTATTTACATATTATTCGTCATCCTTGCGATACATAGAAAGGAAATAAATTGCGATACAGTCCAGCTGGTATACCTTTAACACGTTGTTGTTATCAAGGATGACCTCATATCACTTTGTGATGCACAACTTGAGGTTTTGACTAATATTGCGCATAAAATCTGAAGCAATGATTCTGTTGTCTGTATTTTAGTATGTCGCATGATGTTTCACTATCACTTAACTCCCTTAATATTTAGCTAGGGAGTACTTACTGATGTCTCACATTTATCTCCGTAGATATTTGAGGGAAACAAAGACAGGCACAGTGTGAAGCTGAATTATCTATCTTTCCCTGTGGTCACCAAGTCAATACTGGTCATATCTAAAGATTTTCACAGAAATGTGGCATTTCGCATGGAACTGTATGGTTGTGAGCCCGGTAAATATTTATTTAATTTACTCTCGCAATTGCTTTTAGTGACAGTTCTGATTGGTCAAATCAGCCTGCATGAGAATGGGATTTCACATTCCACGTCTTCTAATTTTCGAGCAACGTTGTTCACAGCAGAAGGAATGGAGGCCCTGAATCTTTAAGAGAAAGTAAACAATACATACCATGCCAACCGCGCAACTAATATACAGCCATTATAAGCTCTGAAAAAAATGCGCACCTGCAAAATCGAATTACTGCGATTATAGTCAATGTTCTGCGAACTCAGACATATCAACGGCTTGTGGTCAAATTCACAGTAACAAATATACATATGTGTTATTTTTTTTAGTGACAACACCAATCGTTATAGCCACATCAGTACGTATCAGATAATAAATGTATTAACCTGGATTTCTGCTTATTAGGATATTACTTTGTTGTCTGGCTAATGGTTCAAAACGAAACATTCCGGCATCAGTACATGTATTCCAATACAGAAGTGCACAAAGCTATGAAAGAAAAAATCTTAAACAAGGTAAGATGCTAGCACCTATTATTATGTTCTCGCTTAGCACTAGTAAGAATGCTGTAATCAGGGGGCAGAGGCAGGATATTCGAAAGGGTGGGAAGGCATTCTTGTTCCCAGACCCTACTCATTAGCAATCGTAGGCTCTGGAAAACTGACCGGAAGCCAGAATCTTGCGACCAGCTCGCCAGAGCGCATGCTCTATCTCAGGATCGCTGACTATAAAATGCTGGCTCAACCTTTCTAACGGCTTATTTACGTCTTGTATTTGCAAAAGTTTATATGTTCGACAAATGGAAATATGATTTGATTCAAGATTCGAAGATATATAACCGTTCTCGTTGATTTGGATTACTTGGTTTCCGTTGGTATGTTTGTTTAACCTATTAACCAATCAGAGCTCGTTACTATGTTATTATCAACAGCCAATGAAATTTGATATTTTTGGGGGGTTGCCCAGAGCCTATGATCTTTCGTTAGAAAGTTGAGAAGGCTCTGGGTACGAGAATGCGGGTTTGGAAGGGTGAGGCAGGTTTGACAAAATAGCCACATAATATAAAAAGAACGCAGGTTCAACCCCTCCCCTCCCCTCCCCTCCCCTCCCCTCCCCTCCTTAAAGCTGTCATTGTGAACAATTATTCCATAAAAAATCTGTATTGACTTAAACACGAATGATTGAACCCTAAAAACAAAACGAGTTGACCTGAAGGGTTAAATGTTTCTTGGTATCATTAACATGCAAAGCGTTTTTCTCATAGGTCAGTCATCAACTTGAGAGAGTGCCAGGATACATTTCTACGAGATTGATTCGATTTAGGTATAGAGATGTTCAATACATGTACACTATTACTTAAGGCGATCTCACATAATCACTCACACTTCTGTTCAAACCTGCGAAATTTTGTTGGGTTATCCAAAGCACTCACCTCTGACCTGGGGCTGTTCTCTTTCCTTGATTTTTCTCATTTCCCATGCACCCTTTCCACCCTATCGCGATTGTGGAACAGGTCTGTTCCCATTCCCATATTAGTAGGAGTATCATATAGGAGTAGAAAGAGGCCAATGAAAGTGAAAACCATTGCTTCCTATCTATAGTACAAACTGCATTGGAATAAACTGGCAGTTCACATACTCCCAACATGAAAAAAAAATGTCTTTGTCATATATGTTATGCAAAGCAGTTGATAGTCCTTCCTTCACAAATAAAGAAGTTACTAACAGAAAGGGATTTTTGTTGCAGTGCTAAGCCGTTCAAAATTGTATCTCCTTATCTCGTGGCCGAACTTGAAATCTACTGTTTAGAGAAAGATCAAGAAAAAATCTTAAGTGAAATCCAGAGGTTAATAAAGCAAGACGGACTCTTCGAGGCTTCGTATTTGACTCCTAATTACCCACGTAAGGAAATCAAGTTTCTAATAACATGGTATTGTTTCAAAAATTTATGTGTACGTCATATAGAGAGCATTTTTTACGAAATTTTGCCATTTTACTATTATAGATGTGAAAAATGTGATAGGAAACTCTTATTTCTTTTAAATCAAACATTTTATGATGTCACGCTAGCGTAATATTGATCTATTGGTTTTGTCACTTTGCATTAATTGCACCAGTTTCATGTTCGATGCAAACCGCGGTTTTTGGAAACAACAGACTCATTTGCACAACTATTTATAGAAACCATTAAAAGTCCTTGGGTTTTCAAAAAAATTGATATAAACAGTTTAGCTAGTTGCGCATTTTCTACATTACATTTTGCCACTAAAATTTCTCACACGCTGATTGGCTAATAGCTATGTTCATTTTCTTGCCGCTAGAAAAAGTACGTTAACATGAACAAACTCAATCCCAGCCGAACTGCATTTTTTCAAAAGCAAATTTCAAGCACTATCCCAGATGAAACCATGTAGTTTTTTTTTTTTTTTTTTTTTTTTTTTTTTTCATTACATATAACTAATATGATGCATTATATTATATTTTCAGTGAACAAAAACTGCCTTCCGCCTTCTATTGACATTGGACTACACAAGAATCCTTATGAAACTGAAGATCCTATCAAAGGTCGTTTCATGATTAAGTTGAACATTACTAAAAACAGGTGCAATGAGAAGGTTCAAACAACGCGTTCAGGTTGTAGTGGTACAAGTATTTCTGAAGAGCAAGGACTCTTCATAAACTTTCGTAGCATTGCGGACAAATGGGAAAAAAACGTATTTGTAACCACTACAAGATATCTTGAATTACGAGGAGCCAAAAATAAGCTCGCTTACATTGTCTGTTACGTCAGGCTTGAGGTCAATAATAAATTTCATGGAGAAAATTATGACTATGGTTATATTCAGCTGAATGAAAATAAAATCGTTGCAAAACTTAGAGGGCCGGACTTTGTAATCAGAGGAATGAAAGTTTTGTTATTTGATGCTTATAAATCCTATCACACATTGCTGCCTTGGGTTGGATACCATAACTTAAACTTCTCATGGACTCTAATGCAGAGAAGCCTATACAGTCAAGTCAATTCTAGCCTTCTTCCTGCAATGTTTGGTGACGGGGTAAAAGTGACATTTAACATCAGTGATCTTAATTCTACTACGTACAACATACTGCTGTTTGTGAGTGATGGAAGGAAAAATGCTACAGCTAAGAAACAAGTGCAGATTCTTGACAAACCTAAGGTTTATATCAGGTATGAACAAAAAGATTTTTCAAATATTAAGAGACTCACGCAGTAAAATTACTGAAATCAGGTCAAATGGGGGAGTGACGGGCAAGCTTCCTCTCAGAGTCACACTGTTCAACGTTTCTAGTCTAGTTTGTTTTTCTCCATACGCGCACGTTGAAAAAAAAAAGTATTTTAAAAGTGCATTGTCCCCTTTTTGTCCACTAAATGCAAATCGAACCTTTTTTTGTATTTCCACAGATGCAAAAGAAATTGCGGCCTACGTCAGAAAGGTAACACGTCGCGTGTTTTTCAAATGTTTTGTGAAGGAAAAGCTTGTGAAAAAAACAAATTACTTGAATGGCAGCTGCGTTACGATAATAATTCTGTTAAAAATGTCTGCGATGGTCAGTTTTATCAACGTAGCAACTTAAGCCTAGAACTCTTTGGTTTCACTTGTCCTGGAATAGGTACACTGGAAATAAATGGCATTCTGCATTTCAGTAACAACTACACTAAATTACAAGTTGTAGCAAGCTTTTATCTAATCATCGCTAACACTTCAAAAACATGTTCTGTTTCTCCAAAAAGTGGTGAAGTACTAGAAACTAGCTTCAATATCAGCTGTTTTGGTTGGGCTGACGGAGGTCTATTTCCAGTGTATGACTTATTTCTGATGACCGACGAAGGACCCATTAACCTGCTGCTCAATGAATCTTCTGTCATGCTCACAGTACTTCCAGTTGGAGATCTCAAGCTAGACTACAAACTAAATCTGGATGTAAACGTTAGCTATCCAAATGGAGAAGAAGAAAGTTTCTCATTGGTCGTAAAGGTATTTTGAAATGAAGTCACCCAAAACATCTCAATTTGGAAATCAATGCAATTAATACTTACTGCTATTTTCATAAACATGCGAACTCTGAAGTTGCAAGTTTCCCGTTGGAATTTGGTTTTTCACTGCCGCCAGTCAAAAATATAAAAGATACCGACTGATTAGTTTTGATTGACGGAAGCCAAAAACCAAATTTCAGCGTGCAGCTCACAGCTACCAAGTTCACATGTTTATGAAAATAGCAGTAATTGTATGCATAAAAACTACTAATGTCAAAAGTGCTATAACCCCTGATGAAATACCTTCATACAGTATTGAATTTTAAAATTGAAATGAATTGTTGAATGGTGAAATATTTCTTGATTTGAGGCTTCCGTTTTTCATTTATAAAAGATTATACTCATTCTAATATGTTAATGACTGTTACGTCATTTATGGCATTTCAGTGTACTTGATGCAAACCAGTAATACTGGATGCTGGCCATGATGGAGGGGAAACAAATTTACAATAACCCTCGTGTATGCCATGAGTAAAATAATAATGCTTTTATATAATGTTTGTGGTCAGTGACAAATTTAGGCGCGGTGGTCAAAGGGTGCCCGTGACTCCCCCCCCCCCCCCCCCTTTACTAGCTTGGAAATTAGTTGGTTACTATAGCAAAAGGTGCAGCGTATCTTCTAAATTTTGTGACCCCCCCCCCCCTTTATTCGAGCTTGGAATTAGTTGATTAGTATCCAAAAGGGTACATCTTTAACACTTTGAATCCTCCAACAGCTGAGCCCACAAATTAACTCATGAAAGCGTATCTGACGGGCAATTCACCACTTTCCATACATCAATTCACTGTTAACAGACAATGCATCCAGTCGAGGTTGAAGGTCCAAAATTTGAATAATCCTTTGAAACTATCTTGAAACCTCGATTGAATGTTTTGTCTGTGACGAGTGAAGCAATGTATGGAAAATGGTGAATATAATCCGTAGCTGACGGCACTGTCGACAAAGGTAATATCTGTCAATGTGTTGAATAAAGCATGGTACAAAGTAAGATTAATCTCTTACAGAGTATATCAAGATTTCCCTCGTGTTTTTTGTGCTTATTTTTATGATCAACTTTTGATTCTTGCAGGTCTTCCCAATTAAACTTTCTGCTGTTTATGATAAGTTCAAACCTGGAAGTAAATT